>SZWC01015435.1:41633-68290 GCA_023375785.1 Penium margaritaceum | reverse complement strand
CTTTGGGATCTCCTTGTCGGTACTCTCTCGGAAGAACCAGGCTAGTCTGACTTTCCTGAACAGATCCTTGAAGCTTGGTAAGATGTCAGAAAGGAGGCAGGGCTTGGGTTGGAAGACGTAGTTCAGACCAAGGCCAAGAAGGGTGAGCTCATCGTGGGAAAGAGGGCGAGAGGAGAGGTTGTGGATGCCTCTGTTCGTGATCCGGTTGTCGATTTGCGTGGGGGTCATCCGGCCGAACAGTTCCAGAGCAATCTCATGTTGAGATTGCTCTAGGATCTTGTGGCGGGTCCGGGGCCGGACCCGAGCAGTCCGTTTTTTGGCACGTCTGTGGGTGGTCCGTGTCCTCTCCTTCTTCCGCGCCCGTTCCGTCGAGTCTGGTTCGTCTGATTGGTCTGGTTGGACTGGTTCTTGGCAGTAGCAGCAGCAGCGGTAGCAGCAGCAGCAGCAGCAGTTGTGGTTGCGGCTGTCGGGACCTGGTTAGGGCCGTTGTTGGAGCCGATGTTCGGCTTCTTTTGCTGCTCGTTGTTGCTGGGAGTTCCAGGGTTAGAAGGTGGAGAAGCAGCCGCAGAATGATTTTTCAGGACTGCGGCAAGTTGCTTGCTGATCTCCTTCGGCAGCTGCCGATCTAACTCCTTCTTGATGATTTCCATGGTCGAGAGTTCTCGATCCATAGCTGTGGTCTCACTCTTGGCTGCCAAGAATTTTTCTCGCGCCTCCTCTGCTTCGCGTTCGGCCCCAATTCGGGCAATCTCATGGTCGGCCATGAGTTTAACGACTTTGGCTTCGGCTGCCGCCATCGTCTGCTTCTTCCACTCTTCGCAGTAGCTGCTGATGTCGAAGACAGTGGAGATGGTGGACGACGTTGACGGATTTTTGTAGAGTGCCGTCAGTCGTTGGTCCATGACCATTCGCAGATTGAGGAGGCGTTGAAAAATCTCCTTGCGGACTGCACGCTTGGCGTCGATAACAGCTTGGTGTTGGGTCTTGATGTAAGCGTTGTGGAGCTCCATCATTTTGGCGGCCCACTCTGCTTCGACGTCCGGTAGTTCCCCACCATGGAGTGGGGGACAGGCGATTTTGCAAGAATTCGCCACCTCACCATTAGCTTGAATCATGGTGAGTTTGTTGATGACGTGGTCCAGCTTAGTGAGCTGTTTGAGGTAGGCAAGGGCTTCTTCCTCGTACTTCTTGGCCACTTTTGCGAATTCTTTGGTTGCAGATCCCACGTCTACCGTGATGGAGACGAGGCCAGGAAAGGGGGGAGAAGCAGGGACTGCGCTAGAGGACTGCGGGATACCTTGACCCGGGGTGGGTGTGCCAACGATGGGGGCGTTCGCCGTCGAAGCTGTGGCGGCGGAAGCTGCTGCTGCTGCTGCCGCGGCTGAAGCGACGGCGGCGGCGGCTTGAGCTGCGTGGGCCGCTTGCAAGGAAGCAGTCGCGGCGGCCTCGTTGGAAGGCACCATGTCAATGTCGACGTCAGGTTCAAAAGAATCTTTGACGACAAGCACGTTGCTGACGTCTTTGCTGACGTTGACAGCAGCTGTGCTAACACTGGTGTCGTTGATAGGATCAGTTGCCGTCCTCTTGCGCGGGGTGAGTAGAGTGTCGAGTAGAGTTGAGTCGGGTTGAGAGTTGACAGATGGAGTGTTGTCCGTGTTGTCCTGGGCTCCGGCTCGTGAGGCTGAGTTGACTGCAACAGCGATGGAAGGGGTCGGCATCTCAGAGCAGCAGAGCAGCGGACAGTTGAACAGTGAAGAGTCAAGAGAGGGGGGGGGGGGGGGGNAACGAGAAAGTCCGGAGTCAGAGATAATGGAGCATACCGGTTACGGCCAAGGGGCCTTCTTCAGTGCTCTACTCTAACATGAATGACGGACTGACTGATATAGATCCACATCGAGGTAGGTAGGGACGGACAAAACCAAGGGATGCAACCGAGGGATGCAATTGAGGCTCGCGGACGGTGTCGCAAGAGCCAACTCATCGCTCGAGCCGCGTAGCTGTCCAGCAATCGCAGCGAGCAGATGGTTCCGAGGTAGTCTAGTCACCTTTTTTATTGTCGGCCAGGGCTTGATCCTGGACCTGACAATAAAAGTCCGCAGTTTGCGTGGTAGGGTCCACGCCAAAATCACTCGGGGTGGGCACACAGTAGGTTTTATTTTTTCTAAACGCTTTGCAAAGCGTTTTAGAAAAAATAAAACCTTCATAAGCATACTCTTGGACAACTTCGAAACTTCTTGCACAGGCCATGTCCAATGGTTAAAGGTGTTGAAGCACCTCATCTCTGGTCCCTCCTGAATCTGGTTTGGATTGTCCTGGACAGATATGTCTTCTTTACAGCGAGGTGGCGTTTACCTTCTCTTGTCTTCCTACAGGCACGTTGGTAGGCCTCCTCTTCCTCATGTTGACATTCGTGGCACGAGGGATTTGTCCAAGGATTGCATGTGATATTGGGGGCCGTGAATGTTCTTCTCCTCTCACGTGTTTTTCAACAAGCACAAGTTCCTCACGAAGGAGGCTCAAACAATCTTCCTTCATAAAATTTTGCTTGCATCACAATGGCTACAACTTAGCACACAGAAAGATCCGTGCCACATCACCACACCTCATCATCCGGCATGCCAGGTGATGGGCTGTCATGAAAACTCATCACACGATATTTTTTTTCTTCTGCTTCAGCACGCCCATGTGATCGACCCCCACGTAACCAAACATGAACTCGTCCCTGTCGTAGACACCCTCCCTTTGTGTCGAGGAAAGGATGGGGCCCTCCACATAGGCTCGTTTGGCGCGTGCGCTGTTCTCGTCTGCAATGAGGTGTGCCCGCGACATCCTCACAGACTCAAAGGCTTCGAGAGCATCCCTGAATAAAAGAGAAAAAAAAATAAAATATATATATATATATATATATAAAAGAACAAAATCTCACGAAATGATCTCAAAAGGAAACCAAGACAAGCTTGACAGGGATCCCCAAAAAGGACGACATAACTTCGCAATGAACTCTAGACTTGATTTCATGCGACTCTCGGCAAAATCAACCGCATGCAACAAGAGGACTGAAATCATTTCTTTCATCAACACTGATGAAGAGAGGAAGACAACAAAAAAATTAGTGATGATGGTAATTGGGGGACACGAGCGGAGTTCATGATTACAAACCGATCAAAGAACTTCCGACACTATCCTTCCATACCCGGTGCAGCCGGTTTACAACAAACAGCAATGTGCAAGCTCCCACAAAATTCCTGAGTGTAAGAATTTGGGTTCTGCAAAATTTGGGTTCCGCAACATTTGGGTTCTGCAGAATTTGGGTTCCGCAAAATTTGCACATCCTCTTATTCAAAGGAAGAAGAGGATGTGCAAAGAATGGTTCTGAGGAGCGTGTGTCCCACCTGACATTTTCCGCAGCATGCAAGAATTCTCCGAGCTCCCATGCGTCCTCAAACGCCAGGTTGGCACCTTGACCGATGGCGGGAGTGATGGCGTGTGCCGCATCTGTAGAGAGAGAGAGAGAGAGAGAGAGAGAGAGAGAGAGAGAGAGAGAGAGAGAATAAGAAGAATAAAATACCAAACCAACTGGATTCCTTATCATCGGATAAGTATGGATAGAAATATGATAGGGCTTTCACGTCTTTACCAAGGGGGGGTACAAAATCGTTAAAAGTGGGAAAGTAGATTAATTGAAGAACATACTGTGAGGATCTTGTTGTCTGGAATCCTGGATCACTTCCCACCAAGGGAAAGACACTGGATCACTTTCCACCAAGGAAAAGACCCCATTATGCAGGACCAAGGTCCAGTCATGGGACTGCGTAGTGAATTTCAAACTATTGGCAGATTGAACTATAAATAAGTGCACTGATCAAACTATAAATATTTTACATGAATAAATGCAGTAAATTTGGAGAAGGTTTTTCCCACTATTGGCAGATTGAAATGGGTTGTGAGTAATAAACTCGATGCCTGTGAATTTCCACACCAAATACTTCAAAATCAATGTCAACACCTTTTTTTGTGCACTAATTTTAGTCGTTATGGATTGCACTACCACATCTGTTCCACCCTGTAGTTGATGAGAAGAGTGATTTCTATATTTAAAACAAGCTCGAAAGTGACAATAACATTGTGACAGTCAAAACTTTTGGATTGCCGTGCAGTTCTCAGAACTGTTTTCAGAAATCCATGGAGACAAATGTGATCATCCTTTGGCCTTTTACAATCCTTTCCATATTGAGGCATGCAGTAAAGCCAATAAATCGTAGAGTTAATATTCTGCAGCAACGGTTAACCAGGAAATATGTCGCAGCAATAGGTCATCCCTGCTTCTTCTACATGCGATGGGGAAATATTCAGTTACGGCAGGCATCAGTTTTCAGCAATAGTTATCCGAGATTTTTTTTGCAGCAATAGGGGAACATTTTTTTTTGATACATGAAACAGGAATTTTTCAGTTGTGGTGAGACTTGTTGCATGAATGCAGAGTTGAACTTGTGATCCTTTCCAATGCAAACCGTTGGCTCAAGTTGCTATTTGGACCTGCATTGCGTACAAGTTGCAGCTCAACATCAAAGTACTTCCAAGGTTCTAGTTTCTAAACGAGCACTCTGCACACTTAATCGTCATTGTTCATACTTGACACCAAGCTCAAGGGAGGAGACCATCAACATCAGAAGCTCCGTGGAAATATCCAACCATTGCCTTAGATTTTCTTTTGCGGGTGTCTTCTAAGAGGGATCCACACATGATGTGTGCACCTTCATGATTCTGTGCGGTGTGGCTTTAGTATATCCTGAAACAAGTTCCTCCTGGCCAATGCAACCTTTCTAGAGGGCTTTGGTTTGATGAAACCATGCTTTTTCTGACGGTTAAACTTTGAATAGATTTCCCAAGGTACTTTGCGTCCTACATACTAAAAGAGTATTTTGATTTGAGGCAGTCTACACCATGATCCATGGCTGGACGTGAATTTGGGGTCCTTCAATAAATGCTTAAAATCATGCAAGGATACCATGCTTTGACATACCATTTCAGGGAATTTCTCTCATGTCATGCTTTATAGTACACAACTTGATACATAAGATGTAGTCTTTGGAGTTCCCCAACCCAAGAAAAACTGGTGAAAAATAGTAGGGCTCGAACCCACTTCTGTGTGTCCTGTGATACGGGAGCCGGCATAGATATGCTATCACGAGAGCAAGATGTTCACAAATTTCACACAACATGTGGTATTACTATGAAAATATGCCTAGAAAAGTTAATGATCAGAGATTATAGGTGAACATCATACATGAATTCATCCTACATTCCATAATCATTGACGTCATCCAAATTCTCCACTTCTTCTGACATGTGCTCTACAAAGGCAAACACATGATAAGGAGGCTAGGGTGTGGTGCTGGGGTAGCCAAAATGACCTTTGGCTTCCATACAAAATGATCCATACATGTGTTTGTTGTTGCCTTGTTGGTTGAGGTTGGGTGTACGTCGCCCGCTTATATTCAGAGATCAGTATACTCAAGCAACATGCACAATAGATCAAGTTTATTTGACACTGCTCACTTGTTCTTCTTTTGAGTGCAACTTGTTGTTGCATCCGCGTTGCCTATGGATGCAGCCATGGATGGCAAGGTGTTGAAACGATGTGGCAGTGGCAATAGATGTTGTTGATACCTCATATGTGCATGGTTGTGTTATGGACGGTTGTATAGCCCATGTTGGAAGAAAAAAAGTATTATTTGTCACCATAGTAGGTGGAGGCATGGATGAAACTCAAATTTTCAAATGTGATGCCGATGCAAAAGAAGCCTGTACATGTGTACCATTGACACACACTTCGTTGTTGTTCACGATCAGGGGATGCCTGTTGTCCACTAACTCCTTATGGTACAATCACTGTGCTCTTGTACAGTAGTGCAAGAGTACCCTGGTCAATTACCATTTCACATAGACGCATGCAATCCATAGTGATGGATGCAGCGTGATGAGAATTTTTGTGAGACGTTGGTGGAGAAAGGGTTGTGAAATTCACGGGCCTCGTGTGATTACGAATAGGCAAAGTTGTGGTGCAAGTGGCTACAGGTGAAGGCATTGTTTTTCATGTATTTCTGAAAAGTTTTAAGCCCAATTATGAGGAACATTACCAATAATCACCTCTGAATAGGCAGCATTTTGTGCACGGGAGGTACAATGGTACCTCAAGGAATTAGAAGTGACTCAACAGGCTGCTGATGCATGATAGAGACAATAGAAAAAATGGTATTTGAATGCCAAATTTTAAATTCCAATTTACAAATGAGATCCATGAATTTTTTACACATGATTTGAAGAAAGGGCAGAGAATATTTTAAACTTTAAATCAAAATTATGATGGAAGATTGTACTCTATTTTTTTTGTGTAAAAACAGGAAAAATTGGCTTCCAAACCCTTCATTACAAGGGATTTAATAGCCATGAAAGGGGTCTTAACACCCATCAAGCCAGCGCTAAATGATAATCAGGTTTAGTTCATCAAGTCACTATCCATTCAACGTCTACCTTAGCGCAACAAGAATGGTTTGGTTTGGTCATGAAAACAGGGCAACACATGTCTTGGAAGGCTTTGTTTTCATGTGTGCTTCATTTTCAACCTGCCAATGGCAATCCTGGATTTTAGCTTCAGGGCCAATTCCATTACCAGCAGACTGTAGAACGGCGAAACAAGAGGTACAGGGGAAATATTACAATCGCGAGAGGTTAGTGGAATGCTAATTTTCATTAAACAATTATGAAGGGTCAAAACCTTGAAAATCATAATGAAATATCTATGACCTTGCATTGCGAACAATGTGCAAGGTGCTAAATTTGTGGCCTAATTTGAGTAACCACCGCAGATTTGGCCACAAGTGTTAACTCTGTAACAACTTTCCTTTTGAGCTTGGGTGTACACTCGTTAATTGTCAGACACGTTCTATGTCATTCTTTTCTATGGCAATAGCTGACAAGTTTCACAATGTGATAGGTGAGATAGGTCTGTGGGGGTGAATACGAGTTAAGTGTCATTGGTGAGTGTACCCATTTTTTATCTATGACATAGTCCACAGGGCTCTCTACGGCAGAATCTGCAATAGACGCATATTTAGCACCTTCTACTCTACAGCGAGGACCGATTACAACTAACCTGGCCCTTTTCCTTATTCACACTTGTTGTTCAAAGCAAGAGAATACACATTCTTACACACTCATGTCCATCTCATGTACTATCAGTTACTTTCATAGTATTAGGACCATCTTCATCAGACGCCAATGCAGCAAAGTAGAAGTTAAATTTACGTCTTCCACAGAGTCTGCCTAATAGAGCATTACAGTCTCCTGCATAGAAACAAACAAGTGTACTAGCTGATGGCACTTTATTCTTATCCATTGACACAGACCTATGGAACCTGCCACACTGTTCTCAAAACTTGTCAATCATTAGTTATTTCAAATGATATTTATATATATACATATATGTATATATATATATGCACACACACACACACAACCAATGAGAAGCATACACACAAAGTTGAATGTAGAGTTTTTGTGGAGCTACAGGTTGCTGCCAATCTGTGCTGGCCGCTCCAACAAGGCTTCAAATTTAAACACATCACACATAGTCGGAAGTCACTGATGTCAGAAGAATGCAATGAGTGAAGACAACAGGAGCAGAAGCGAGCAGAAGCGCTGGAGCGTGCAGGAGCGTGTCAGCGGGATGACGGGAGTAAGGAGGCAAGTCCGGTCTCAACGAGGCAGTCACATGGGCTTGAGGCACCGGTCCTTCGAGGTAGACAGAGGGCAGTGAGAGAGTGCGAGAACGAGGCGAGTGATGTGATCACTTTGGACGAAGACTTGAGAGTGACGAAGCGACGAGTGCATCGGGAATGGTGAGCGAAGGCGATGAGGGCGAAGGATGAGCAGAGCAAGAACACGGCGGCGAAGCCGCAGAACCACAAGGGAACAAAAATGAACTGAACTGTTCGGGTTAATTCGAGGGAATGAACATCCTCGATAATATATCACAGAACAGGACAAGAACAACACAACGGCTTCTTTTTTGCTAGCCGGACGCGATTGCGACGTGATCGCAGTTGTTAGGGACGGCTCGCCTCTTGGTCATTAGTCGTGACCGACAATCCGTTGGCGAGGTGGTCCGTGGTGGCTCAGTGCTGAACCTGGACCATTATTGAGATCTCGGATTTATCCGAGGGAAGGTGTCAGTGTTGACTTCAATATTCCAACAGCCCCCTTTGAAGTCAACACTAGAAAGGAGGTGATGCACAGGTCAGATACAGGGATTGCCAGATCTCAGGGAATCCTTCTTGTGGGTGTCGAATAAGTGGGTGAAGGGAGTGGTGAGTGGTGAGGATGAGCGCCTCCTTCAGAAGTGCTTCGACCCAGTCCGTACCAAGGAGGGATATTGAGTCCAGGAGACCAAGTAATACCTGTCGAAGATTGAACTTGGGAAATTGGAGTCTTCCCAGGTTGAGAAGCAGTTCAACCCTCCATTGATGGTCTTTTGTGGACCCATCTCTTTTCCTGTGCAATTGGGGGGAGTCCCGTAGACATTCTGGAAGATGAGTGACAATGTCGATCAGTGCACTGCTGGACGTTGAACAGTCAATGAGGTGAATCGGCTTCATTGAAGGTTGAACACAAAGAAGAGCATTGATCGTATTGTTGCTCATGTTCTGTTCCAGTGCAGAGAGTGCCGAGGGGAACCGTTGATTCATCAAGGTTGGTTGTTGAGTTGACCTTGATGAGGATGATGTTCCAAGGGGATACCGCCAAGAGCTCATTCTCCTTGGTATAATCCCTTAGAGAGGTGATGGTGGGGATGGTAGGTGCAAGAGGTGGAGGGAGCTTCCACAACGCCACACTCAAAGAGTGCTCTGCCACAGCAAGATCTGAGAGTCCAAGGGAATGTAGAGAAGCGCAGTCTTTTGAGTAGTCAGATCCACAGATACAACGGTTTGTTCCACCGGTTAGCTTGATTGAGCAGGGAGACGGGTAGAGTCCGGTTCAGTGGTGCGTTGACGATATTTCGGTTGACTGCCCTTCTGCTACAAATGCAGGTGGTTGAGTGCGAGGTTGGGATGCAGGGGTAAAAACCTCGTGCGCTGTGGGCGTGGGTTGTCACGGATCGGGTGATGCGACCGGCCGAATCCTTGTGCTGAGGAGACGATGATGCGGAAGGCGGAGGAGCGATTAGTGATTAAGTGATTGAGTGGGCGCAGGGGCGAAACCACGTGCGCTGGGGAAGGTTCGGCGTGGGTGCAGGTCGTCACGGAACGGGCAATGCGACCGGGCGGATCCTTGTGCCAAGAAGAGGACGATGCGGAATCCTGAGGAACGATGGATGATTGATTGGGCGCATGGGCAAAACCACGTGCGTTGTTTGTAATAGAGGGGTAGAGTGCGGCAAGGGGAAGGCACGCGCCGCGAGAAATCTGTTACCGGTGTGGGTGCAGGCTACTGCAAAGCGTGCAGCTAGCTCGTGCAGATCCTTGTGCTGGCCACAGATGCTGATGATGCGGAGGCGGAAGCAGATGATGACAGAGTCGGCGCAGGGGCGAGCCGCGTGCGCTGTAGGAAGTTTCGGCGTGGGTACAGGTCGTCGCGCAACGGGCGATGCGACCGGGCAGATCCTTGTGCCGAGCGGAAGAACAATAAGGAGGCGGAGGAATGCGGAGGCGGCTGATGAAAAAGTGGGCGCAGGGGTGAAACCACGTGCGCTGCAGGAAGTTTTGACGTGGGTGCAGGCCGTCGCGCAACAGGCGATACGACCGGGAAGATCCTTGTGCCGAGCAGAAAGGGATGCGGAAGCGAAGGAATGCGAAGGCGGTTGATGAATGAGTAGGCACAGGGGCGGAACCACGTGCGCTGGGGAAGGTTCGGCATGGGTGCAGGTCGTCGCGCAACAGGAGATGCGACCGGGCAGATCCTTGTGCCGAGCGGAAAGTGATGCGGAAGCGGAGGAATGCGAAGGCGGTTGATGAATGAGTGGGCGCAGGGGCGGAACCACGTGCGTTATGAAGCGATGCGAATGATGAATGAAGCTGATGAATCAAGGGCGGCTTGGGGGGAGAGAGTGAGGAAAATGATGGGCCTGAGTTTGAGGAAGGAGGCTGAAGTGGAGATGATTAGGAGGGCCGAAGGCAGCAGATGAGGATGAAGATGATGCAGAGGTGGAGGGGAAGGATGATGAAGATGGTGAGGGCGTGGAGGAGGTAGGGAATGGAGGTCGTGGAAGGCAGAGGATGGAGAGGTAGGAGGCGGCGCGGTGTGGAGCAGTAGTGACGCAACCTGCTTGCTCTGCTTTTAGGAGAGTGACGGCTTGTTCCCCAGTTGGCTCGAGACCGACGGGCAGGAAGACTGGTGGTGTCCGATATCCTGGCAGCTGGAGGAAGTTGGTTGCAGTAGAGGGAGATGTGCGGCAAGCAGAGACAATGGTCCGTGGATGTCAGGAGATTGACGGCTTGTTCCCTAGTTTGCTCGCAATGGGAGCAGGAAAACTGGTGGTGTCCGATGTCCTGACGGCGGGAGTTCCGCTGCTGCTGCTGGCGACGCGGGATGGCGATGCGAGGATGTGACTTTAGATGATGAGCGCAGATATTTTGGAAAGAAAGGATAGGGCAGAGGGCACAGAATGGGATTGATGAAAGGAGATGAGAGAAACAAGGATGCCTGCGAGGGCTGAGAGGATGAGAGGTAGTTGGCGGGTAGCAGCAGGAAGCTTTCGAGAAGTTGGCAGTAGGAGGCGGCTCGGGAGCTGCTGGCAGCTGTTGTGGAAGATGAGTCACCGATTGTTGGCCACAGGCGCGGAATGGGCGCAGGGCTTCCTGAGGATGACGAGACGTTACTTCAGTGTGAGAAAAATTCCAAGTAGTGCTGCTGATGTCAGCTGCTGTCGAAGCAGAAAGGTGCAAAGTGGTGGTGGCGGCGGCGGTAGAGGAATGCAGATCAAAGCGGTGAAGTGAGGGTGGCGGCAGAATGGTGACGAGGTCATGGGACACCAGGTGATGTCACCTGATGCTCTGATACCATGTCAGAAGAATGCAATGAGTGAAGACAACAGGAGCAGAAGCGAGCAGAAGCGCTGGAGCATGCAGGAGCGTGTCAGCGGCATGACGGAAGTAAGGAGGCAAGTCCGGTCTCAACGAGGTAGTCACATGGGCTTGAGGCACCGGTGCTTCAAGGTAGACAGAGGGCAGTGAGAGAGTGTGAGAACGAGGCGAGTGATGTGATCACTTTGGACGAAGAGTTGAGAGTGACGAAGCGACGAGTGCGTCGGGAATGGTGAGCGAAGGCGATGAGGGTGAAGGACGAGCAGAGCGAGAACATGGCGGCAAAGCCGCGGAAACACAAGGGAACAGAAATGAACTGAACTGTTCGGGTGAATTTGAGGGAATGAACATCCTCGGTAATATATCGCAGAACAGGACAAGAACAACACAACGGCTTCTTTTTCGCTAGCCGGATGCGATTGCGACGTGATCGCAGTTGTTAGGGACGGATCGCCTCTTGGTCATTAGTTGTGACCGACAATCTGTTGGCGAGGTGGTCCGTGGTGGCTCAATGCTGAACCTGGACCATTATTGAGATCTCGGATTTATCCGAGGGAAGGTGTCGAAGTTGACATCAATATTCCAACAACTGACCCGTTGCACTTTTTAATGATAGTTCATATTGATTTTTTTTCCTCGTAGGAATATAGGAGAACAGTTTGTTTTACGTTGACCCCTCGCTATTACAATATTTTCCCCTTGGCATGTCATAGAAGGTATAGTCGCTAAAGCATGTTGTGCAAGGTCACATGGCATTGCAATGCCATTACGGTCTAAGGTGGCTCACGCAGAAGAAACTTACTCACCACATGACCATTTTCAACAATAGTTGTGTGATCCATCTTACATTGGTTTTCATCTTTGTACCCTATTTTTTGGCATACCATGGCTGCTACATTCCTCCCTCTTCCAATGAAAACCTCCCAGAAGAATCGACCGGTAAGGGAAATGAAAAAATTGGTGAATTATTGTTTGATCAATAAAGTAGCCAGATTGACATGATCAATAACCTCCATGTTTTGACCGTGAATATTTGGTAGTTCGATTCAAACAACGTGGCTCCTATGCGGTGAGAGCTGATATGGAGCAGCACTGATGCACACCATGGCCTGATGCTTTCCCTATGGATAAGCGGTCCTACCCTAAACCATGTACTGACAAGCACTTTGGTGATTTTGAAGGACCAACAAGAATCCACCATGGATTATGAGACCCCCTTTGTCGTCACTCCGCTTCATTTTGCACCATCCCCCTACAACATTCTATCCATTCACAGGCTATCGACTCTAACCAAAGCACCAAACGTCTCCATGCCAATCATACCTGATGTCCATGGCAGAGGTCAGTCCCACTAGACCACGCAGGTAATGTGAAGTGGTTGTATCAAGAACACCACTTTTCCACCACTCGAGGTGCTGGTTGCACCAATTCTCCATTTATTACATTCTCAAATACAAAAAATGGTGCTAGTCACTACAACCTTTGTCTGCAATGGTTTTGGATACATGCAACCCTAGAAATACACCCTATCCCATTTCCCCTTCCGTTGCTCAGCTGCTTCATTCTTCCGTTGACACACCGCTATCAAAATTCTGTCGGAAATCACTTCCCAACTGTCCACGACCGGGCACGCAGCTCTCACAGGGGTGGGAGCTTGAGGCATGGTGAGCAACTGTGGTTTTGAATGATGGTGCGCTTTGGGTCGCCGCACCGAATGTGAGAGGTCACATGAGCAGAACCATGGCAGAACGCAGGAGGAGAACTTCGGACGGAAATGACGTCGTTTTGAGTCACTTAATGGACAAGTACATGATCTGACGAGTTATAGTTCTTGTCACAAGCTTTCCAACGCACCAAACCGCGCGTGATTCCAAGCAGCGTAGCGCCCGCTATGCTCTCCCACGTGCATCATTGCAACTCATCCGCCTGTCACACCACCAGCGTGAGTGACGGGCGTCCGAAGCGCCCTGGTCGTCAATGAAGCATCATGCCGCCTTTCCGAGGCACCCATGGCTCCAATGAACCATGGGATATTGGTATTACATCCCCCAAGGGGCGCCTTGGCCTTGGTCTGCGTGCTGGGAGTCGAACTCCTCACCGTCCGACCCATTTTTCGGACGGACGAGTGGTCAGCCGACCAAACCCGGCTGGCTGCACCACCCAACTTTGACAAGCCATATCTCCCTCATTTCTAGGCCGATTACTGCGATTCAACTTGCGTTGGATCCAGTACATTGCCTCAGATCATATGAATACATACCACGATAAGGTCTATCTTAAAAGTCGACGACTCAGCCACATGGCTGAGACTCTACCATGGCAAAGTGGCCGGCCACCAGTGCCGCCTCGTCATCATCCATGGCCATGGGCTGTTTTGTCCTGTGCCATGCTCTAGACCTCCAGC
Organism: Penium margaritaceum; assembly: GCA_023375785.1. Lineage (NCBI taxonomy): Eukaryota > Viridiplantae > Streptophyta > Zygnematophyceae > Desmidiales > Peniaceae > Penium > Penium margaritaceum. The sequence continues at coordinate 54,805 of SZWC01015435.1, read as the reverse complement.
CTTGAACCTGCATGTTTTCTCCTGTGCCAACCAGCTTCTCACGGCTCCTTCGTCGTGAGCACTGCTCTGTCTATGATGCCGATGTTGCTGGTTCGCTCAGATGATGCAGTCCATATGTGTGTCGTGCTGCAAAAGTACAGCACCCATGCCCACTTGCGCATGTGTGAGCTGGCATCTTGGTGCTGACGAGATGTCAGCCACCTCACCACTCAGACAACAGCATGATGAGGGGCGAAAACTCCTGACAATCTCCCCCTCGTGCCTTATCATGCCGCTCGGCTCCCACTCAAGCTGATCCCATCAGCCTCATGGCGCATTGTCTTGCAGCTGCCACTGCTGCACTTGCGCCCTGCTTAGTAGAGCCCTTCACTGCTCCCCGGCTGCTTGCGAGCATGAGTGTGGCCTCCTGCCACTCTGCCACGTTGCCTTGCTGCCGGCGGAGTTTGCGGCTGCTTCCGTCCCGTGTTGAGGCGCATCTTGGAGACCGTAGCTCCTTAGCTGCCTATCCGCTGCACTCGTGCACATCAGGCTTGCCTGCCGTCCAAGTGCAACCCTCCTCAGCTTGCTTTTTGTGCCTTGAGTCTGCACCTGCTTGTTGCATGGCCTTCGCATCCTGCACCCCTGCAGCCCTGTGCTTGTGCGACCACTGGCCCATATAGCCTAGTGCATCCACTTGCACTTGCCACCCCTCTTGGTCCCTCAGCTTTGCAGCCAACTTGCTGGCTGGCATGGCCATTTTGCCATCCATCAGCGTCTTGGCGACCTGGCGGGTGCTGCTGCCCTTTTCCCGATGCTTGCCGATGCAACCTGCCTCCCCGTTTTTGAGGTGTTGGGAGCACCCACCTCCCGCGAGTCTCCCTCTCCAGCGGAAGCGAGAAGCCAGCGCTGTTTTCGCTGCTTCATCCGTTGCTGTTGGAACCAAATTGCTCCATCATGGTTGTTCTGCCCACAAGCAGCACCCAGGACACGTCTCTGCTTGGAACCAACATGAGCTCTGCCACATCCACCCGAAGTGGACGGCTTCCTCGCCGAATGGCACAGCCGACGTCTCTTGCTGCTACAAGCGTGTGCGTTTCTTGATGCTGTTGTTGCTTGACATTTCTCGTGGAGCCACATTGCTCCACTCAGGCCCCCTTCTCTGCTTCTAGCACCCTCGGCACGCCCTCACTTGGACCCCACGTGAGCCGAGCCACATCCACCCGAAGTGGAGTGCTTCCTCGCCAGTTTGGCGCAGCCGGCTGCTCTTGCTGCTACAAGCGTGTGCCTCCAACAGTGTTGAAGCCAGCCCCTTGGACCTGATGTCGTCTCTCGTTTCCAACGCGTGCACCTGCGGTTGCGAGTTCCCGCGCCGGTGTTGGCCTCCCGCCATCACCTGCGTAGCACGCTCCAACCCTGCTGCACCTTCGAGACAACCCACCACTGTTTTGTGGTTGATGTTTTGTCGATGTTGATGCACCAGCATCTCCCCCTCATTTTTTGGAGGTGGAACCAGCTCCCCCTCTTTGACAGACCTGCTGCGTCCTGCCCACCACAACTGCATTTTTGCACCGCCAAAATCTGGCATTGCGGTGGCTGACCAGCTGCTGCCACTCAGGGTTGTCGAGCCTGATTCTGTCCTCCGGTGCATGCACTTGCTCCCTTCCAAAGGAACTTGCGACTTTGTAGGACTGTTGTGAGTTTGCATTGTTGCACTGCTACATCTCTCGTTGATGCAGCTCTGCTCCCTTGTCCTTGGCCAGGAGGCGCCGTGCCCGAAGCCGACGCACCTGCCGCGACCATGGAGCGTGGAGGCTGAGGCCGCCCTTGCATTTTGCATGCGCCTCGTCCTCCTTTCCAGCAGCACACCACCCACCATGCTGTCACATTTCCCATGAGCAGGTCCGTGGCGACTCCCTTGAAGCCCCACCTTCTGCTCCCTTGAAGTTGACAGCGATAAATCCTCCCCCCCTTTTATGTCAATTCTTTTTTTTGTTCATTCCACCACCCTCACCTCCAGAGCCTTCTAGCGGCAGCTGCCACAAGCTCCGCATCTCTTGTTCTAGACTGGTTGTTGGTGGAGTTTGGCATGTCCCCAACATGCCACGTGGCTGTCCTCAATCAACGGCGACTACTGCTCCTTGGCAAGGAGCATCGAGCCTCGGCGCGTGTAGACTGCGGACCCGGTGTGCCGTCCTCCTCCCGAGTTCTCAGCTAGGTCCACGACTTCCGCTGCGCACGTCTCCATGTGGCCCATTTTGCCACGACGCCCGTTAGCTCTCCAGATTGCACCACCTCCAGTGATGTCCTGCGGACGCGTCTCGCTCCTGTTTTCCCCGCCTCCAAGCATGGTGACGGGCGATGTGCGCGGAGGACAACGCAGTCCCTTGCTCCCATGTTGTCCAGCATTCTGTTTGCCAAGCTCCTGTTGTACCGAGAGGAGTAGCCTTGCCATTGAGCAAAGCCACCAGCAGCACCATGTTGCAGCAGAGAGGCACGCCTCCTCGCACGAAGCGGTGAGCATGCAACTCAATCTGCTGCGAATGCTCCTCTGCGATGTTGCCGATGCCTTCGAGGGTTTGAGGCGAGTCGACGTTGGAATTGACAACTTCAGCTGCGAACGGGAACCATGGCTGATTTCTGCCCATCTCACTGCCCCAAGGTAGTTCATGGCATGGCTCAACCAAGCCTGCTGCTGCATTGCATCAAGAGGCGTTTTGACGACCACGTCAAATTTTGTGCCGCCCGCCTTCTTGCATGGACACGCTGCAGCTACGTCCGACCCTTCAATGGCCTGCCACATGCCGTCTTCCTCGTTCTGCTACCACCTGAGCACGCATGCAGCCCAGCCTGGACTCCACTTGTCGCTCGTGCTGTGCACACCATGCACCATGGCGGTGACTGCTCCAGTCATGTCGTGCGCGGAAGCGGTGCATTGCCACCGGTCGTGACCCAAGTGGGCCCATAACCCTTTGTCGAAAATCACTTCCCGACTGTCTACAACCAGGCAGGCAGCTCTCACAGGGGTGGGAGCTTGAGGCATGGCGAGCAACGGTGGTTTTGACTGACGGTGCGCTTTGGGTCGCCACACCGAATGTGAGAGGTCACATGAGCAGAACCATGGCAGAACGCAGGAGGAGAACTTCGGACGGAAATGACGTCGTTTTGAGTCACTTAATGGACAAGTACATGATCTGACGAGTTCTAGTGCTTGTCACAAGCTTTCCAACGCACCAAACCGCGCGCGATTTGAAGCAGCGTAGCGCCTGGTATGCTCTCCCACGTGCATCATTGCAACTCAGCCGCCTGTCACACCACCAGCGTGAGTGACGGGCGTCCGAAGCGCCCTGGTCGTCAATGAAGCATCATGCCGCCTTTCCGAGGCGCCCATGGCTCCAATGAACCATGGGAAATAATTATTACATCCCCCAAGGGGCGCCTTGGCCTTGGTCTGCGTGCTGGGAGTCGAACTCCTCACCGTCCGGCCCATTTTTCGGACGGACGAGTGGTCAGCCGACCAAACCCGGCTGGCTGCACCACCCAACTTTGACAAGCCATATCTCCCTCATTTCTAGGCCGATTACTGCAATTCAACTTGTGTTGGATCCAGTACATTGCCTAATTTAAGGATATACTCTCAGATCATATGAATACATACCACGAGAAGGTCTATCTTAAAAGTTGACGACTCAGCCACATGGCTGAGACTCTACCATGGCAAAGTGGCCGGCCACCAGTGCCGCCTCGTCATCATCCATGGCCACGGGCTGTTTTGTCCTGTGCCATGCTCTAGACCTCCAGCCTTGACCCTGCATGTCTTCTCTTGTGCCAACCAGCTTCTCACGGCTCCTACGTTGTGAGCACTGCTCCGTCGATGATGCCGATGTTGCTGGTTCGATCAGATGCAGGCCATATGTGTGTGGTGCTCAAAAGTACAGCACCCATGCCCACTTGCGCATGTGTGAGCTGGCATCTTGGTGCTGACAAGATGTCAGCCACCTCACCACTCACACAAAAAAATGATGAGGGGCGAAAACTCCTGACAAATTCATGTAGTGGGGTGATACGACAAGATAACCCCGCCTGCCACTTCCTCGTCCTAGTATCACCTTCCGTGAGGCGGACCAGCTGCTGTTAAATAGGGCAGAGCTAGGGGGAGGATGGAGGAGCCAGGAGGGGACGGGTGGCCGGTGGAGTCGGGTGGCTCTTGACTCCTATGAGGGGGAGCTCCGAGGGAGTTAGCCGCGGGGCCAACTGTCGCTCTCGGATGTGAGGGGGAGGTGGCTCTCGAGAGTTGTGAGGGGGAGAGCTCTCGAGAGCTGTGAGGGGGAGAGCGAGGTGCGGGGGGACTTAGTCACAAGAGGAGATCAAGGCGAGAGAACGGAATGGTTTTTTTGGAAAGAATGAGCGAGCGATGGCGAGGACCGCCCCCTACCGGGTCGGCCTCGCACAGAGGATGACGTCAGCTGCCTGGAGCATGTTGCACGGCGCAACATGCTCCAGGCAAGGCATCGCGATGCCCATGCGAGTGGCGAGAGGGGGGCTTTCGCTCCCCTTTGAGGAGGGAGCAAAAGGCCCCCTTCTCTGTTGCGAGTGCACCAACTGACTGATGCGCAGGTCAAAGGACGTGCACCAGCTCCTAGCTGTCAGTTTGGCAAGGGTCACAACGGCAGGAGTTAACCCGGTGAGACAAACCCGGCTAGCAGAACTAAACTAGGACTAAACTAGGCACTCTAACTCAAGCAGCAACAAAACGTTGACTACTTTAACACGATAGCGCTAGCAAGGGTGGGTGCCCCAAGCAGAAAGCTTGAACACCACACCAGGAGCCCCACAGGAACGCCAGAGCAGGCCGGAGAATGCGACGACGAAGATGGCGACGCAGGGCGCCGGCGTCGACACCCCACCAAGAGAACCCCTCCAGAAGCGCATGACCGCAGTGCCCAGCCAGAAGGATGCGGCCGCAACACCCGGTCAGAAGAACGCCACCAGAAGCACCCCACCAGTCGCACCCGTCTGGAAGCGCATCCGCCAGGAGCCCCCACCAGAAGCACACCACTGAAGCAACCCGCCAGCAGCACCCATCCTCAAGCACCCGACGAGAAGCACCCAGCCAACACATCCGGCCAGGAGCACCACGCGGCCACGAGTGGCCGTCCCAAAGCGTGTAGCGAAGGCAGGAAGAGTGCCAAGGGAGAGAATTAAGGACCTGTACCCCACCGCCCAGAGGCACACGGCAACTGAGACACGAAGGGTGGGCGGGGCAGAGGGAAGAGGTATGAAGGGGTGTGGGTGGAGACACGCGGGAGGCACCACGCCGGTGATGGAGGAGATCGGGTGTGTGAGAACCTGCAAGAGACGCACACACGGGGGGGAGGGGGGCCAGAGCACGGAACGGAGCGGGTATGCAGTATGCATGCGGTCATCGAGCAGAGGACCAACGATGCGGACAAAGGGAGTAGGGAGAGGAAAGAGGAGGCTAAGTGCTAGTGGTAGTCCCGAGTGGTAGTCCCGACGCGTGCAACGAGGGCGGGGAGAATCAAGGACCTGCACCCCACTGCCCAGAGGCACACGGCAACAGGGGCACCAACAAGACATGAGAGGGGGAAGGGGGCAGGGGGAAAGGACGGGAAGGAGAGGAGATGGGCGGAGACAGACGGAAAATGCCACGCCAACGACGGAGGGCATCGGATGTACAGGAGCCTGCAAGAGACGCGCATACTGAGGGAAGAAGCAGAGAGCACGGGTAGGGGTAGGGATGCAGCATACGATCGGTCATCGAGCAGAGGACCAAACGACGTAGGCACGGGGAGTGGGAACAACAGAGAAAATTAGGGAAGTAGTCTCAATCGAGCGGGGGCAGGGTCTGAAGACCGACAGAAGCGATACTCGAAGCAAAGGCGGGCTGGTGGAGGGCCTTTGTGAGGAATTCCGCGAGCTGGAACTCAGCAGAGATGAACCAGAGAGAGACATCACCCGCCGTGACCACGTAGCGCACGTAGTGGTGCTCAACGTTGATGTTCTTGGTGCGATGGTGAAGCGCACCAGCGTTCCTGGCAATGGCCAACCCACTCTCACTGTCGGTGTGGAGAGGCACGGCTGGGGTGGGGAGACGAAGTTCGCTGAGAAGGCGACGAAGCCACACTGCCTCGACGGCAGTACCACCCAAGGCCATGTACTCGGCCTCTCCAGTGCTGCGAGCAACACAGTCCTGCTTGCCGCTGCGCCAGGAGATGGCAGCAGGGCCAAGGAGGAAGACGAAACCGCTACGACTGCGGGCATCCGAATCGCGGGCATAATCACTGTCGGCGTAACCTGCCAGGAGAGGTACGCCTGACCCAGCCGGAAAGACGAGACCGGCACTTGCAGACCTGAGGACGTAGCGAAGGACGTACGCGGCCGCCTCAACGTGAGCCGTGCGAGGCTCACGGGCATACTGGGCCAAGACGTTGACCACGCAGGCGATGTCAGGGCGCGTGGTGCCAGCGAGATACGTGAGCGCGCCAATGATGGACTGAAACGTGACGGCAGACTCTAGCGCACCGGACTCCGCATCGTGAGCCACACGAAGGGCGAGCTGAGTACCCGGTTGCATGGGCGAGGAGGAAACAGGGAGAGGACGAGAGAGGTCGACGACAGACGCGAAGCGGTCCGCAAGAGTCCGCACGTAGCGCTCCTGATGGACCAACAGGTAGTCAGGAAGGCGCTCGATCTGCATGCCCAAGAACATGGCTGCAAGGCCAAGGTCCTTCATGCGGTACGCCGAGGAGAGAAGACCCTTCGCCTCGGAGATCGCAGAAGAGGAGGGAGAGGTGATGAGGAGGTCATCCACATACACCAGGATGAAGGCAGGCACAAGAGTCGTGCCACCGACGAAGAGGGAGGGGTTGGACTGGCTAGGACGGAAACCGCCACGGACGAGGGTAGACAAGAGCTCCTCGTTCCAGCAACGAGGGGACTGGCGGACACCATAGAGCGCGCGACGGAGGCGACAGACGCGTCCAGTACCATTGGAGAAGCCCGGGGGCTGGACCATGTAAAGCTCCTCCTCTAGACGACCGTGTAGAAAGGCGTTAATCACGTCCATCTGATGAAGCTCCCACCGAAAGTGGGCCGCGAGACAGATGACAACGCGGCTCGTCGTGAAGCGGCCACCAGGGGCGTAGGTGTCGGTGAAGTCGACGCCGGAGACCTGGGAGTAACCCTTGGCGGTGAGGCAAGCCTTGTATCGGTTGAGGACACCCGAGGCAGTGAACTTCTTGCGTAGGACCCACTTGGCCTTGATGGCCGTGCGACCGGGAGGAAGGTCGGCGAGTTCGAGTACACCATGCTCAGCCAGGGCGGCAAGCTCAACAACACAGGCTGTGTGCCAGGCAACAGCATCCGGACGAGCAAGGGTGTTAGCGAGAGTGAGGGGGTCGGACTCATCAAGGGGGGAAGGAGAGGAAGACGAGGGCGGAAGAGAGGTGACCGCGAGGGCACGAGCAGTAGACGCCGGGGCACCGACGAAGCGGTGATCACTGCAGGCATCGAGTGCATGGCGAAACTCGAGATGGAAGAAGTGGCGACCGTGCGCGTGGCCCGGATGAAGGGTGTACCGTGACAAACGGCGAGACAGAGGGAGCACAACAGCAGATGAGGAGGAAAGGAGGAGGAAGGGAGGGGAGCAGAGACCGCTGGAGGGGGGGTGGTAGAGATGGAGGCCAAGGAGCGGTGGACGAGGGGGCAGAAAAAGGGGGAGGAGAATCGAGTGGGGGAGAGATAGGTGACGATACAACAACGGGAGGAAGTGTGCAAGTGAGGAGGGAGGAGGTGGAAGAGGGTGGGGTGGAAGGGGAGGTGGAGAGCGGCACAGTGGAGACCTGGGAGGGAGAGGGAGGGGACAACGTAGGGGCTGGGGATGTGGATGCGATTGGGAGAGGAGCGACCGGAGGGAAAGAAGAGACGGGGGACGAGGAGGAAGGTAGTGTGACGACCGGGAGAGGGACAGAAGTGCAGGTAAGGGCACGAGCGGTGCGGGAGCGAGTGCGAGAGGAGACAGGGGAGGAGGGAGGAGGGGTATCCAGGAGAGGAGGAGGGAGCGGAGAGGCAGGGACGGGGGGAGCGGGGGGAAGTGTACGAGGGGAGAGAGGAGGAGGGGGAGGAGGGACGGAGGGCCGAGTCCAAGCAGCGTGTGTGTGCATCCACGAGTGGGGACGAGGGGGAACACCGCAAAGAGAGGCCGGGCTGGGGACAAAAGGGTGAGGGGGAACTGCCGGAGGGGATGGACAAGGGAGGGGGACGGGCGACGAAGGGGAGTGAGAGGAAGGAGGAAGGGGCGGAAGGGTCTCGCGAGAGAGGATGTCAACCAGCGAAGGAACGGGCGAGAGGTGGGCAGAGCAGGCGGCAGCGGGCAAGGACGGCGAAGACGGGGTCACAGCGAGAAGGACGGGGTCGCCCACAAGAGCGACACGGGAGGACGCCCGAGACCGGGCGTCCTCCGGAATGTCCCCGATAGAGAGGAGAACAGGGTCAGCACTACGAGGGGGAGACGGCGCACGGGGAAAGCCCACTAGCTGAGGCGCGGTCAGAGCAGGGGGAACGGGAGGAGGGGAGGGGGGGAAGCCGGGAGGAGAGACAGGGGACGGCACGGGAGACGGTAAGAGGGGAGGGAGGGGAGAGACAGGCGGCGGACTGCCACGGCGATGCGAGGGGGATAAGGGAGGCGGAGGAGGGACGAGCGGCGGGGGGGAGGAAATGGGCAGAGAGGCGGGAGTTGGGACGGGAGGGGAGGGAGAGTACGAAGGAGTAGGGGGCAGAGGAAAGGAGACAGGTGCGGGAGGAGGCCCCGTTGTGGAGACATGGATCGGCGTATGAGGAAGAGGAGGAACCTCAGGGCGGGGCGGGGGGACATGCAAAGAGGGTAGGAAGGAAGGGAGGACGGGAGGAGGGGAGTGAGAGGTCCGCGGTGGAATGGTCGAAGGGGGCACGGGAGGAGGGACAGGAGCAAAGGTGGCTGAAGGCACAGGAGGCATGGGAGGGGACACTGGGGGAGGCGAGGAAGGGGAGGGGGCACCAGCAACCACGAGACCGACGGAAGTGTAGGCCGTGGCAGAGGTCGGGGGAGGGAGACAGCGATCCGCACGGAAGGCGCCATAAGTCAGCTGCTCGAAGAAACGCGCATGACAAGACTCGATGAGGCGGTGGGCGATAGGGTCCCATAAGCGGTGCGCACGAGAATGAGGCGCAACTCCAAGGGTGACACAGAGGCGCCCAGGTGGATCAAGCTTACCCGTCCTGGAAAGGGGGGCAAGGTAAACGGTGGCCATGGTGCCCCAAACCACAGCCTGACTAAGGTCGGCACGGTGACCAAAGAACAGCTGGAACGGTGTGGTGTCGGGTGTGAGGGGGCCATGCGGGATCCGGTTCCAAACCCACGTGCGATAGCGGGCTGCCTCAGACCAGAAGATGCGGCCTCGATCAAGGAAACCAGCCTCAGCCATCATCGTACGTACCCCCTCAACGACAGTACGGTTCCAGCGCTCGACCACCCCATTCTTTTGTGGAGAATAGGGGGAAGATAGCTCATAAACCACACCCTCATGGTCAAAGAATGATGCTATAGCACCAAAGAACTCGCCCCCTCGGTCGGACCGAAAGCGTAGTAATTGGTGGCGACTCTGGCGCTGCGCAGATGCATACCACGACTAGATAGTCTGGGCAACATCGCTCTTTGCCCGCAAGAAGAAGACCCATATGTAACGAGAATAATCGTCGATCAAGCTAAGAACATACGTGGCATGCTCAGCGAGAGACTCATCCTGAAGAGGACCAAGGATGTCAGCATGCACAAGCTCAAGAGGAGCAGATGCGCGTGAGGGTGGGGATGGAAAAGGAAGACGATGCATCTTGCCAACGGCACAAAAGGTGCAATCGGCAGCGCAAGGGGCCCGGAAGGAGGGGTCGGACAAGCCGTCAGCTGGGAGGGTACGGATGAGGGAAGCCACAGCAGGAGAGGGAAGATGGCAGAGACGACGATGAAGGAGGTGCGAATGGGCCGAGCGAGAGAGAGCGACCAGCGCAACAGCATCGGCGACGGGCGCAGACACGGAGTGCGGGCCGAGGACCTGATAGAGACCCTCGCCAGGAGGTTGACGACCGCGGAGGACGATGCGACCATTGGCTCCGTCAGTGACAGCGACAAGCCCAAGGGCATAGGTGGTAGAGAAACCGCAGACGTCGAGGGTGGGAACAGACAAGAGGGAAAAATCAAGAGTCGGGACGTAGAGGACGGAGGTCAAGGTGAGGGAGCCGGTAGAAGAGGTGAGGCAGACAGTGCCCACACCGAGCACAGGGAGGGGTGCCCCATCACCAGTGTACATAGAAGTGATCGTAGAAACAGGGCTGAACTCTGTGAACAGCTCGCGAGAGGGACACATGTGGTTAGTCGCCGCACCGTCGACCACCCAAGATGGAGCCACGACACGCTCAGTGCCGGAGAGGAGACAATAGGCAGACGTGCGAGGGGAAGAGGGAGACGGACAAGGGTCACACGAGGGGACGCCGGGAGAAGTGGGACAAGGCGTCGGGACAGTGAAGAGATCAAATAGAGGAGACGTACCGGCAGGCGGCGGTCCGCCAAGTACACCCTCGGCCAGAACGCGATGGATGAGGGCGATGATCGCGTCCTCGGTGAGGGGAGGAGGCACAGCGGGCGCTGGCGGTGGACAGACAGGAGCATCAGGCGGGGGAGCACCGAGAACCGCAGGTGGAGGAGCGCCAGGAGCGACGTAGGGCCAACCGCGGAGGAGGGCGTGCTGACGGGCAATGCGCTCGCGAAGGTCAGGGGCGGGAGGGAGCGGGCACGCATCATGACGATGACCCATAACCTCGTAGCTCCAGCACGTGGGCGGACGGGCACTGCCGCCACCACCACCACCACCCCCGCCAGGCGGGGCTCGAACAGCAAGGGCATGAGCCGCCGGAGGAGGGAGGAGCACGGGCAAGGCGTCGGACAAGACGGGCTCGGTAGAAGAGACGGCAGGCTGGGAGACCGCCTGGAAGGAGCGAAGCCCGTCCACGAGAACCGGCTAGACGGCGTAGGGAGTCTGGTACGCAGCCTGAAGGGTAAGTGCGAGGGGGAAGGAAGTGAGGGCGCCAGAGAAGGAGGACCCAAGGCCAGCGACGACAGAAGTAACAAAAACCTGATCGGACAAGGAGACACCCGCAGTGAAAAGCTCGCTCTGAAGGAGCTCCGCACGGCCCAGGTAGGCGCCTAAGGACTCATCAGGACGGTGACGGAGAGCCCGAAGATAGGCAAGAAGAGAAGAAGCAGAGCAAAGAGAGTTAGACGAGTAAAGGGCAAGAAGTGTCGTCCAGGCCTCACGAGGGCGAGCGGGAAGGGCGGCGGTGGGTACAAATCGATCAAGCTGGCGAAGGGCGACAGAAGGGGCAGCAGAGTACAGGAGGTGGAAAGCAAGAGCACTGCGATCAGGATGAACAAGAGGGAGAGAAGGAGAGGGGTCATAGTGCTCCCAGAGGCTGTGCATGTGGGTCCAGGACACAAAGCGGGGGGACCACTCAGAGAACGGGGTGCCTGGGACGTGAGTGGGAGCAGCAGTCAAGGGCAGTGACGGAGCAGGGGAGGGGCGGAGATCACGGCAGGCGAGCTTAGCGACGGCAAGGGTAAGCGCGGCGACGGGGTCACCACGGGGAGGGGCGCCAACGGGGACAACGCCAACGACTAGAGGGAGACCACCGGCCGGGGCCGCGCCACCGGCGGGCAAGGCGCCACCGGGTGGGATGGCAGGGCCAGCAGGAAGGGCGCCGCCCGTAGGAACAACACCGGGAGGGGCGCCGGCATGGCCAGGGGCAACGGCACCAGGCGGGGTGATGGCAGTGCCGGGGGGACAGCGGCACCAGAAGAGACGGCAGACCCGGGGGCGACCGGGTCACCAAGGACAACGCCACCACCAGGGGCGACAGAGACTCCAGCAGCCCCAGAACCGCCAGTGACGGCAGCACTCGGAGGGGCTACGGGACCGCCAGGGGTGAGAACACCACCAGGGGGAACAGCACGAACGGGAACGACGACACCCGCGGGGGCAACGACAAGGCGCACAAGGTCACCGGAGGTGTCAGGGTCGGAACCGACGGGTGCGGTAGCACGGACAGGAGGAACGGGGGGAACGACACGGGAAGCACCGACAGGGCGGAAGGCAAGGGCATCGAGGATGGCCGCAGAGAAGGGGAAATCAGGAGCCCGGGTGGGAGGTGGGTGGCGGTGGGGTGGGGAAGGGGGGGCACGGAGCGCCGTTAGAGCCGCGGTGACGGCAGCCTCAGCAACAGAGCGAGGGGAGAGGAAGAGGGAGTCATCAACGATGCCGGTGTCAACGGAGGCGGGGGGACTCGGGGCACGCAAGGAGACATCCTCCAAGGCTTTGTCACGGGCCACCTGGGCAGCAGCGGCAGTGGCGAGGGCGCCGGAGAGGCCGAGATCCACCATGACGCTGCTAGGCGCAAGCCGAGGGGCAAGGGATGCGAGGAACGAGCGACTATAGGAGGAGCGAACATGCAAGGGAGAAGAGGAGCTAACCATGGTGTTTGGTGTGTATTTAGAAAAAAGGCATTAGGGGGGGAGGGGAAGAGGAAAGGGAGGACGAGAGGGCACCGGGGAACAGGGGAAGGGACAGACAGACAGACAGACAGAACCAAAACACACGCAACTGGGGAGGGAGAACGGAGAGCGAGCCAGGGGACATCACACAGGGATACGAGGGAAGCCCGTGCAGGGAGGAAGGAAGGGCCACGAGGGAGCGAGAGAACGCAGGGGGAAGCAGAGAGGGTGAAGCGAGAGGAAAGAGAGCACGGAGAGAAAGCGGGGAGAGGAGAAGGTGGTGAGAGAGCAGAGGGAGAGCGGAGGAGGGAGCGAAAGAGCAACAAGGAGGAGGAAGGAGAGGAAGCACGGGAAAGGGTCAAGAGGGAAGGGGAGCGGAGAGGAGGGTGGACGGCGACAGAGAGGAGGGGGGGAGGAGGAGAAAGAGAGGAGAGGGAGAGGAGAAAGGAGGGAAAGAAAGCGGAAGAGGAGAAGGGAGGTGGGCGGGGGCAGAGGAGGAGCCGGAGGGAAGGGAGAGAGAGGGAGGGATGAGCGCGAAGGGAGAAGGGGAAGGGAGGAAAAAGGAGGGAGGAAGAGGCGGAGGAAGAGAGAGGGGTGAGGG
>SZWC01015435.1:40146-41401 GCA_023375785.1 Penium margaritaceum | reverse complement strand
GGCGACAGAGAGGAGGGGGGGAGGAGGAGAAAGAGAGGAGAGGGAGAGGAGAAAGGAGGGAAAGAAAGCGGAAGAGGAGAAGGGAGGTGGGCGGGGGCAGAGGAGGAGCCGGAGGGAAGGGAGAGAGAGGGAGGGATGAGCGCGAAGGGAGAAGGGGAAGGGAGGAAAAAGGAGGGAGGAAGAGGCGGAGGAAGAGAGAGGGGTGAGGGGGAAGGGAGGCCCAAGAGGGGGAGGGGCAGGGAGAATGGGGAAGAGGAGGCAGGAGGGAGAGCTTAAGGGGGTGAGGAGAGGGAGAGAGTCGAAAAGAAAGTGAGAGAGAGAGAGGGAAAGGGGAAAAGGAGCAGGGGAGGATAGGGAAGGAATGAAGATAGATAAAGCAAAGCAGGGGAGACGAGAGGGGAGGGAGGCGGAGTCGAGGGGAGAGGAGGCGGGAAGAAGAGGAGGAGGGGCAGCGGCGGACGACCCAAGCCGAGATGCACCGACGAGTGGCGACCCAGAGGGTGAAGGGGGCGACGGAAGGAGACGGGGGCAGCATAGCGCGGCGGCGTCGGAGCGGTCAGGGCGACAAGCCGAGGGGCGAGGGCCAAGTGGGGACGAGCTTCATCAGATGGACGAGGAACACGCCGGTGGACCGGGCCGAGGGCCAAGCGCCGAGCCAGAGCCGATGAAGCCGATGGAGCAGTGGAGACGTTGGTGCCGGAGAAGCAGCAAGGTAGACGCGAGGAACGCCGATGTGGGGAAGGGACGAGAGGGAGAGAGGTGGGGGAGGGAAGAGGGAGAGGAGAGGGGAGAGGGAGGAAGGGAGAGAGAGAGAGGGAGGGAGGGAGGGAGATAGAGAGAGAGTGGGGGGGAAGGAGGGAAGCAGTAGAGGAATGGAGAGAGNGGAGGAGGCAGATGGGAGTGGAGAATTGGAGGGCGGGGGGAGAAGCAGGGGAGGGCAGAGGGGCGGAGGATAACGGGGGAAGGAGGGGGAGAGAGCAGGAGAGAGAGAGAGAGATGGAGAGAGAGAGGGAGAGGGAGTGAGGGGGAGAGAGAAAGAGGGAGGGAGAGAGCGGGAGAAGGAGAGAGAGAGGAAGAGAGGTTGAGGGAGAGAGCGAATGGGAGAGAGAAGAGAGAGAGAGAGAGAGAGAGAGGGACAGAGGGAGGGGGAGAGAGAGAGAGAGAGGGAGAGGGGGGAAGATACGGGGAGAAAAGAAGAGGGGGTGGCGAGAGAACGGGAGGGAGAAGGGAGAGGAGGGAGCGGGTGGGGAAAAAG
>SZWC01015435.1:17646-35146 GCA_023375785.1 Penium margaritaceum | reverse complement strand
TTCCATGAAGTAGACTACATTTCTCAAGTTTTTCAGGGTTGTTCCTAATTCATCATCTTGTGGGAATGTGAATCCATGAATTTGAAACCCAGTCTAGTTCATGTTTTCCTCATTCCAATAATTTGATGTCGACTACCTTCTGCTCTTTTCGTGTACACCTGTCCCTGACCATGTGGACGTTGGCACGCTCAACGAGAGATGATATGATGTGCTAGTTATAATACTCATTTGGTACGACTGCTAAAAAATAATCCATATGAAGGATTATTGTGTTGGTATCTTACTGTGTGCTAGTTTTTGCTGCCATCTCTATGATTTCCACCAATCCATTTTCCACCATGGAGTGCTTTCCTTAGAAGGTTATCACAAAGGAGTGTGTGTACCATCCCAAGACCCAACCCAGTCAGCCTTGTCCAACTCATCCTAAACATGAGAAACAACTATTTTTCCGTCCAAGGAAGCCCATGTTACCAACGTATGATGACTTGTCCGCTCCGTCCACAGCCTTTTTTCCTGAATATGTCAACTCCAAACACGTTCCTACACTTCTTGCCAATGTTTGTGAGTCCTTTACATAACCACTATCCATTCCGAATATATCTGTGGCTATCCAACCACCAAAGTTTGAGAAGGAAAAGCATGTCATGATTGAAGTGCCATGCACTACTACCTGTCACACGCATGCAGCCGATTCCCTTAGGATAAAGGAGCCAAAAGATCCCTTACTATAGGATAGTAACATGGACATTGACAGCATGGCAGGATGTAACAGTGGCAGTAGTAATAGCAACAACGGTGGCAACCCATCAAGTAGTCAGCAAGAGGAAGACTCCATGGACTCTGAATGTCTCAACGTTAATCCCTTAGGCATGAAAAGAACTACGAGCGATAGTAACAATAGTAGAGAGCGCAAGCAGATAGTGGTATAGATGTGTTCGCTATGCCAGTTGGTTTGGCTCAAGCCAGTTTCTTGCAATCTGCCGGGTAGTTAAAGCCCATCAAACAATGTACAATGTCTTTTGTCATCTTTGTCAAAGCTTCCACACCCCGATGGCATGTGAAGTTTTGACCGGCTCACACTAATCAATGTTTTAGGTTGCTTCATGCCAGGGTCAACAATCTTAAAAGACCAATACGCCAATGTCGTAATTGTGGCTATGAAGGATGAGAAATCTCCTCCTATCAGAAAAAGGTAGAGGTCCACTGGTTTCCGCAGAAGACAAATTGGCTAATGAATAGTGTTGCCCTATGTGAGGACTAAAACTATGGTGATGAAAAGTAGAGATGCAGGAAATCTACTAAATAGGAAGACTATTTTTTGTGAGATCAGGAAGATCATCATCTAGCATACGCCGAAGGACCTAACCAAGCTAGGCGACCATGCTTTTGGGAGGTCATGGGTGCACAAGTTCATTACCAACAAGATGGGGTGTTCTTCGCGGGCAAGCACAACTAATAAGCAAAACATCTCTAATGATTTGCGATAGAAATTCATCCATTTCCTATGATGCAATTGTGCTTGTCTTCAACTAGATCATGTTGATGTGTGTGATCATCATTGATCACGCAACCATACAGCTCGTTTGAGCCGCAAACCACACCTATGTCGCAAAGGGTACAGACAACGTTTCTATGGTCAGCTCAAATGTAAGCAAGCCATCATAGTGTTGGTGACGTTGTCTCTTACGAGAGAATTGCCCCCTATGTAGCTTATTACTCAAGAAAGTAAAAGAAGCGTCTCATTAAGGTTGTCTATGCATGCGAGTTGGTTGAATCAGGCTAGAAGCTCACGCAAATGCCCAACCACTTGGAAAACACCAAGTCGACGATGTTGTGGGTTTGTGAGATCGTCCAACCTTATAACAAGGTGAATTGTCATGCATATGGCATATAATGTGGATGTCAGCACATGGTGTTGGTCTTAGATACAAGGTGCTCACACTATAGTGCAACCTTCTACCTCTCCCTTGGTAGTGATGTTCCCTGTATGCACTCGGTCTGCATCCCTATATGCTGCACCACAAAGGCCTAGCTTGAAGTTTTTGGCATTATATCAACTTGGAAGATGACTATTGAAGAGAAATTTGCCATGTGGGTAGTAAAAAAGACCAGAAAGGGTGACATGCTCACTTTGGACATACCCTCTGTGAAAGAAGAACCATCCAAGTGGTTTCACTTGGCATGGAAACACATAGATGGAAGCTAAAAATTATTCTCAAAGCATGGATTCGCACATGTTTTTTGTGTGTTTTTCAACTTAAGTTCTAGCAACATGCAAATGGCATGTATGGTTATCTCATGTTTAATGACGAGGATATTCCTAATGATGCTGTAGCTTAACTGTGGCATTTCTCTTTTTTTTTCACTTAGCCACATGTCTCTTCCAATTTCCCTCTTCTTTATCAATGTGAAGTGGCTGGTTTTTTTCCTCAAGCAAATTGTTCTTAATGGCACATGTCACCTGTTGGTATCAAGAAACCACGTAGATTAGCGATGAATATAAGTCACAACTGAACATGTTTTTGTACTCATGGGATTGTATCTACCAACGAATTGCCAAGCAGGTAAGATTAGAGCACCATGCCAATGTACCAAAACAAATTTTCATAGTTCACTCTACATAAAATAATTGATTTCAAATATCAGGAAATTGTGCAAGTCAGGGTGTTGATTGATGCAAAATGAGCGATTGGCAACTTGAGAAGGTCAAACATATTGGGAAGCATGTATAATGAATGAGTTACCAAGTAACACAATCAGGCAAGCTGTGCTCTACCTCTCGCTATGCATTGGTGTTGGTGTAAGATAAGATTTATTTGCACAATTGATTGAATCAAGAGTTCATTCTCAAACTCTTACAGATTCCTATCAGAGTTTCTTGGGGTCTAAAAATCCCTCCATTCCATGAATGATTCCTAAGAGTGACAGTAGGAGCAACGGGAATGGCTTAGAAGTGGGAGACACATACATTTATTACATGACCGGGGAGGAAATTTTGAGCAAACAAATGCATCTGATAGAGGTCAAAGATAAAGTTGTGGAAGGTGACACTAGAATGGGCACAAATGGATTTTGGTTGTTCGTGCAAGAGATATCGGTGCTTCTTGCCATCATTTATTGTGTTTGATTCCATTAGAGTAGATGATATTGATTATTGAATGCCTTGTAATTTTAGATTGGAAAATAAGTGATTGATAGCTATCTCACAAACAAATGAATGACCATGCATTTGAACCATGTTAGTTGATATTCTTCTACTGACAACCACCATGTGTTGCATATGTCACCTTTCGTATAGAATATGTCCATGATAGATCACCACGTGTCCATTAACACTCAATCCACGTTGTAAATGTTTTTTAGATGCCCTTCATGTAGCTCATGGAACCATGCGGTGTCATGAAAAGCCCCATCGAGCATGGGGCACATGTCCATCTTGAAAAGCATGTGACAAGTAAGCTTTGCAGCAATAGAGATGATGATAGAATCTAATAGTTCACGGAGCTACATAACATGTTACATAAAGGCAACTTGGACAAACATGTCCTCATCCATGGCGGTGTGCTATGTGGAACCAAGTGCCTTACCAAAAAAATCTAAATGAGTAAAATTCCCTTCCCTCCAAAATGCCTTCGAGGGGTAGAGCTTTGCGTCAAAGTGCGATACCCAAGAAACCTTGTGAACAGGGAAGAATGGGTCATATGCTAGCCACTACGTTCTCGCTTGTCAACAAATGGTGATGTAGATGGGGAAAAAATCAATTATGGGCTCTATCTTGTTGGAAGTGGAGGTAGAGGGGAAATTTGTGTTTACAACTAAGTTTTTGAAATCCTTGACACTCCTGAACATGATTAGAATTGGCTCACGTGGACAACCCAATTTCTTCCTCCTTCACATTGTTAGCCTACTTCTCTGCGTGGATAAATGTGGTAGTTTTATTTGTAATTCCAGATTTCTCATATAATAAAATATAATTCTTGTGGTTAGAACCATAGCCATGTTGAGCATGTACCATAAGACTTTATTACCTCCGTGAAATGAGAATAAAATCATACCCGATAGCCAAACAATTTTTTTACAAATTAACTATTTTCAAAAACTAATTTAAGCATTCGTGTGCGCTTTTTATGTGCAGTTTATTACTTCTGAGTTATCCATTTTGACTTCTTGACAATAATGAATTTCAGCGTGCACCTCATCGCTTTGCGAAGGTGGCTGCCAAGGACGTTTTTGACCAAGAATTGAAGTTTTGATGTCAACGTCATTAGGGATTTGAACACCCTCCATGTAATAAGTGTCGGCTTGACCGATTTTTTTGTTTTCATGTACAAACTTGAAGACATTTTGCTTGAAAATTTTAGTGTGCACCTTGAAAATTATTTAAAATGGTGAAATCATCTCGCACCATGGTAGTCGTAAGCAAGGTAGAAATTTGTGAGGGGAGGGGGAAACCCATCAGTTCACTCTCATTAATTTGAATGGAAAATTTGTACAATAGAATTCTATCTCTACAAAGGTAATACAATTTGATAATAATTGTTCAGCATGGCTATGGATGAAGAATTATAGTCTTTTTTTTCATATGAGAGGTAGAAACCCACTACATTTAGCATGTTTCATCCACAAAGAATTGGGTTTGTAATGCGAAGAGGAAAAAAGCAACCTGTATAGGTAAGAAGATTTAAAACATGGTGGTGAGCATAAGGAAGATTAAAATGTTGACTATACGCATACATTCATCAAGTTTGAGTATGTAAGGTTAAGTTAGCACAATGTTTCGTATGACAATATAATAAGGAAAGGTTATTTCATTTCCATTTGCATACCATTGTCACATTTTACCATTATATTAAATTTCACATGCAAATTTCGAACACATAAGAAAGTTTAAGCAAATCAGACTCATGTTTTAATAATGTCAAAACATTATTTTTATTGCAACTATTCCTACATGAAAAACTTGAAAAAAATAGATATTGTTATGGATTGATTACATTACATGCAAATAAAATTTGTATTTCTTGGAAACATTGAAGGGTTATGAGAAAGGTCACATTAAAACCAGTGATGTTACATCATCATTACTATACAATGTTTTATTACAAAAAGAAAATTGTATCTTTTATTATAGCATGTGCAAGCCGAACATGCACAATGCTTTACTAATTCAAAAATTTCAAAATACCCGATTGAGCCTCACAATAAAAAATTAGTACATAAAGTGTGTAAAAAGATGAATTTTTACAAGGTTGCTAATTGAGAATGGTTATTACAGAACTGAGTCAATGAGAAAAATTCCAACATTTTTTTTAAATGGACAAAGGTAACGTCCCTGTTCATTGCACGTTTTTATAAATCTAAGTGAGTGCGCTATCACAACTGTGCCACCCTTGGTAGTTGATAAAATTATCCTTCTTTGTGAAATATTTTCTGGTGGAGTATGGGTGCATCTTGTACATGTTGGAATGTGATGCAAATGTCAATTCCCAACATTATTGGAAATCACAAAACATCTTTTTGTTAGCGCACTTTGTGACATTTTTTGTTGATCTACTTTATGACTTTTTCGTCTTGTTTTTTAGAAAGCACCCCCGCATGCGTAGCTCGAATGTAAAAATATGATTTCAAACCTCGGTTTCTATCATCAACGACATGCATCAATGTAAATTACAACATGACAGTGATCCATCGACGAGTGTCATCGGATGGGGATGAGTGGGAACGAGTATATGATTGATTTGAAAGTCAATCTAATAATCGTAAAGGAATTCAACAATGAGAACTTGTGTTTGAGATTTCCTTTGAATATATGACATCAGTTGGGATTTAGTTATGAATTCAAATATTATGGCATTTGTTTATGAAAGGCATTCATTGTGTAGCATACAAGCCACTTTTAGGATGAAAAATTGATTTTAATTATATTTCTTGGGTTTCAGGGGCTCGAGACCGATGTTTCGATGAGTCGCGCTCTAAAAAGTAATCTTGATGTAGATTCTACTTCATCTCTAGCTCGGATTCAGTCCATGGAGAGGATACAAGGCAAGAAGAGTGTTGTGATGGAAGATCCATTGCATGATTCCTCATCCCCTCAAATTGGCCACTATGGCCCTATTCTCACGTGGTTGTGCCACGTGGAACAATAGGTTTTTATGATGTATGTTGAAAGAATTCCCTATGACAATTACGTCCATTTGTGGTGCGGTTCATCTCAGCAAAAATGGCCGAGACGAACATTCTCCCACTCTCCTTAGACGACTATTCAGAGGGCATAATCTTTGGTTATGTAGGTAGTCGTAAAACAACCTATGGTTGTTACATTGGCATCAGAGCCATTTGCCTTCTGTTTTTTATCCAATTGACTCCAACAATGACATCGTTCGTCGATCAACATTATTGACAAAAAAACAAAGAAGAATCAACCGATCGTCAAGCTAGGGGTGCGGGGTGTTGTGCCACGAAATTCCCCTGGTACTAAAGATCTACACGTTCACTCGAGAGCCCGATAGTCCGCGCTTGGCATAACCTTCCTGACAGTACAAGCCCAACACCACAAGCCTGGAAGATTGAGCCCAAGAGGTGGGAATAAAATGCAGTCTCCGGATGACGCGACGAGGAGAGGGACAAGCCCCACTCTCCTCCTTGATCATGATGCAAACAGCGCCCTGGGAAAGAAGAGGGGCAAGCCCCTCCTCTCCCCCTCGTCCATGACACCGAATGCACTGAGGGGGAGGAGAGAGGGCGTGGATGCCCTCCTCCCCTTGCCAATGGTGTCGATTACTCCAAGGGGGAGGAGAGAGGGGATGGACGCCCTCCTCCTCCCTATGGGCACCGATGGCGACGACAAGGAAGGAAATAGGGGAGACCAGACTCCCTCTCTTTGTTCCCTCTCTCCCTTCATACCAACAGTGTTGACAAGGAGAAAACAAGAGGGGGAGGGACTCTCCCTCCCCCTCCTCCCCTTTCTCCTTTTGTGCCGACGACACCCATGGGAGAGGAGAGAGAGGGGCGAAACTCCCTCCTCTGGTTCTGATGGCATGAACATAGAGGAGACAGGACGAGGCCCTCTTTCCTCCCCTCTTATGGCGACGATGGTGCCGACTGGGAAAGGAGGTGTGAACTCCATCTCCTCCTAGTCATTCGTGCCAACAACACCAAGAGAGAAGAGGGGTGAACTCCCCACCTTCCTCCCACCTCCTTTGGCGTCGAATACACTCACGCGGAGGAGAAGGGGAGACCTTCCGTATCTCCCCCTATTTTGCATTTGGAGAGACTGTCCATGGGAGAGGACAAGGGGAAGACCTCCCCTCTCCCCACACCCTCAGAGGCTGATGGCTCGAGGAGAGGACAGGGAGCGACCTCCCATATCCCCCTCCCCTCACATGGGCCGGCCAGCCAACAACAGTGAGGAGGAAGCTTCCCTCCCTCCTTCCACCTCAGTTTGAGGAAAAAGCATGCAAGACTAAAGAAACTGGTCTGGAAGGGGCAAGTACACCCATGTGGGCATGGTGTTATGGCGTAGTCGGAAGCGATTGCCTCTTGACATAAAGGATCTCCGTATCAAGTCTTTTGGTGGCAAATTTTGTCATTCCTCCAAGATACCCTCTGATTTTGAACTTGGTTTATTCCACACAAATCATAGGGCACGTCCTCCATTCATTATCCATTTTGGATGCCATACAAACCAGTTTGAAGCTCAGACTAAGCTCCAAACTTGTGCCAAAAACATATCTTGGTGCCACTAGCACTAGAGGCGAGGAAAAATTCCTCAGTGAAGCCCAGGGTTGACCGTGTCGGACATGGGTTTGCCACTGTGGAGTGGTAATAAAATTCTAATTGAGATCTACAATATTTCAAAATTTTCTGAAATAGTATAAAATTAATTTCTCAAAAAATGAAGAAAGAAAAGGAAATTCGGTCATTTTCCAAACAAACCACGAGGTGCCATTATCAAGGGAGAAAGTTGTTCCACGCAATGAAACTGGAATTTGGAATGCAACAAATGGAATTTAATTTAGCAACAACAATGCCTGAATTTCCTGTATTAACCTCAAAGTTGGGGTTGTTTGGAAAGAAACCCAAAAGGGGTGACTGTCAAAAGCCATGACATGGAAAAATGCGGATTGTACATGCGTTAAACACTTTTTTTATGCAAAGCAAAAACTACACCGTGCACCGAGCTACAACACCACAATGGTGACTTGCATGAAGACAAATTCTACATGAAAAATAAATAAAGGTACCAAACGTGTTGCAACCACTACAAAAGTCACCTACTTGCCATAACCATGCAAAATGTGCAAGCTGTACAAATTGAATGTCAATTGCATAGTTACATGGGTGTCGACCACATCATTTGTGTAAGTGCCGATTGCAACACTAAAAATTTCACATGTGTTACTCACAAAACTTGTGTTGGTGTCGAAGACACCACTGAAAAAGTACCAGATGCACTTAAGAAAAAGATCAAGAATGGATTCCTGATGCTAGTGTCAAATGCATTACTTATGGTCTGTAGAGATATGATAAAAGCAAATGCTCACTACATACCCACGTGGGTGCTGATTGCACCAAGGCTACTGGATACGTGCTTTCTGCTTGGATTTGGAAGAAACTAGAATGTGAGTGCTGATCACACTCTACACACAATGGTTTAAATCCTTGCACGTGGGTCGATTGCTCAAAAGTCACAGATGCCGGTTGCACTTGGAACATGACTGAAATGGAAAATGAAATTGGTTCAAGTCACATATACCCAAATAGTGAAATTGTATAACT
Source organism: Penium margaritaceum (assembly GCA_023375785.1). NCBI lineage: Eukaryota > Viridiplantae > Streptophyta > Zygnematophyceae > Desmidiales > Peniaceae > Penium > Penium margaritaceum. The sequence continues at coordinate 26,368 of SZWC01015435.1, read as the reverse complement.
TATTTGCCCATCGTCAAGTGAAAAATATCATAACTACCCACCGATCGCCGCTACCACCACGCCAATAACAAAGAAAAGAGACAAAGATGCATGGTGAGGCATCATGCCATGCGTTGAGGATGCATGGCATGCGACGCCTCCCACTAGCATCACAAACCGCTTCGTTGAAGGTTTTGTGATACTAGCGGGGGGAGGTTTGTTTAGAGTTCGACGGGAGTTTGAAACCCCCCATACATTGAAAGGGAACCTGTTGGGCCTCGCTACCATGGGGCCCAGCAAAAGCCCAGTCGGAACAAAAACCCGCAAACCCTAAATGTTGTTTGGAGTAGGGTTTGATTGTGGTTTAGATGTTGAAGGAATAGGCTTGCGTGTAAAAAATGCCAAAAACAAAAGAAGGGCGTTTTTTCTCGATCCCAAGGGAACAATGACCCCTTTGTTTTTTTCAGGAAAACCCCTCAGTTTGATTTAGGATTTTATGTTTGTTGCGGGCCCTGCCCGCGCCAAATATACAAAACCCTAAATTGAACTGGGGGATTTTCATGTAAAGAAAACAAAGGGGTCATCAATCCCTCGCGATGCTCGCATGGGAGTGATGTCCCCATGTGATTTTCTTCTTGCTTGCTCGTCGACGCATGCCGCGAGTAAGCAGGACTTTTGACTAGGCTTTTGATTTTTTTGCTGGTGTTGGGCGGATGAGAGTCACACTTTGCGTTTTATGGATACGCAAGCTATTTGGCCCAAATGTAATTATAGCGTTCACGCGAGTGCCGAACTGACAATTATGATGTGTGTAGAAATGTATGGCTGACAAATGTGTTGGTTAAATCATTGATGCAAGTGCCAAATGCACCGTTGCCATAAACACGGATTGCACAATTGATGAAGGCTACGTGTTGCATTTTTTCCATGGGTGTCAAATGCACCAAAGATGCAAGTACCGAACACACTATGGCCACTAGTTCTGGCTTAACTAGATATGCTAGTGTTGATGGTACAACACATAATAAGATGCCAATTACACCAAGACCATAGGTGCCCATTGCACCCTGTTGCACCCACGAGCAAGAACTAGCCAACTTGTTATGATGACTTGCAGTAGACCACCAAATACAAGCATACAATCCATGAGGCAGGTGGTTCTATGAACAAGTGTGTCGAGCATGTTATTCAAAGTGTTAGAAACATTTTTTTATATTTGGAAGGTATCTAAATGATTTCAAGGATGATTGTATTGTCAAATTATATGAAAAGAGGATTTAGAAGCGTGTCTAGAGATAATCACAGACGACTTTGGCCATCAAACGTACCTTAATGGATCATACATTTGTCGAGATATCCATTCCCTTTTAGTGTTACTTTATTTTACCCCAAATCAAGCACTTTTCATTGTATGGGTGGTCGCTCACAATGTTAGACTACATGAGTTGGAGCACCGAAATTCGTCGACGATCTCAACTATGCCTCTGCAAGGATGGCAAATGGTGCAAGGATATGCATGTTCACTAGTGGAGGTCGAAGATTCTAGTGCCACATAGGCAAATGTGGCATGTCAACATGTATGGCCAGACTCCTATGAAAAATCTATTTGACAAATGGCCTTGCTTGTAAAATCGTACCTTGCATTGTTTTTCGTACTAGATTTTTCCATCACACTCATTAGGCCAATTCACAGAAAACAACCTGAAATTATTAATGGAATGCATGGGCGAATAGATAAATTTATTCTTTGCAAAATTCATGATTTAGTGTAGTATGTCCAAACAACGTAACAAAAGCACATAAGTCTCATTCGTCGATATTGATGACTATTTGAAGTTCAAAACTTCACCCATGTTAATAGTAGCATGGGGAGATACTTCTTAAAGAAGTAAAAACAAGAATCAATGGATAAGTCACGTGTGATGAGGAAGATTTCCTAACATTTATTCCATGTCAAAGGTCGAAAAAATCCTCCGAACCCATAGATGGAACATGCTACAAATGCCTAGTCGGTGGAGTCCCAATTCAGAATATGCATGACCTGCATGACAACGAGAGATCACCACACATGACCAAGTGCTAGCGACAACCCCATTTTTCAATGGATCAAGGTATGCAATTCATACCATTCTACTTTGGCCGCATGAAATTGGGTTTACAGTATGCGTGGAAAATGTGCGCGACATGTACAGAAACCTCATCCACCAATGGTTGATGCATAAATCACGACATCAAGCTAAGGATAAGTTGGAAAGATAAATGATCATAATTATTTTGTGACATTTGATCAACCTGACAATATATGCTGATGTTTCGGATGAAAATTAACACCATTTCACACACAAGTGGTTTGGTGGCTGCAGAACGTCATACAACTGTCGCATGTCCCATTGTGCTCCACTATTTCAAGGAAAATGTATTGTTTGATGACTAAGCCTGTGTCATGAATATGTCATGAGATGCTGAAAAAATTGGTATCTTGGCATGAAAAATCTAATTTTGGTGAACTAACATCATATTACCTGTACACAATGTCAAATGGATGCATCAAGACCTTTTGGAGGTTTTGTGCATCATTGGTCATGGACGATGTTAACATTGGTCTGTGAATGAACGTGTCAAAGAGGATACACTTGAATCAACTATGAATGGTAAAATCATTGAAACCCTATCACTCGGTGAGCAATGGATGTAAATTGTGTTACCCAAATGGTACCGAAGATAAAAAGGTTCATGAGTGTGGCGACAAACCGATTAAAAAAATCAGGAAAATTGTTACTGAGCATTGTAAATGCACCAAAGAGTGACAGAAACTCGTCTATGGCTCATCACTGGTTTAAGACGCCGCTGTGTTATTGTTGAAGACTACAAGAATCACTTTGCGGCATATAACAAGATCTTCCAAATGTCAAAAGTGAAAGAATTTTAAGGTGCCATCTTTAGTCTATGATCACTCAACGAGTGAATATGTCATGGAAATTGACAGAAAAAGGTGCGTGAACTGATTTCAGTAACACGAGTTCATCCACAGTTACGTGAAAATTGTATTTCAGAGAAAACATAGGACTCCTTTTCCATAAGAGCACTATGGAGTTTCAAATTCTCTGACAATCTCATAGGTTTCTGCAAACTAACTACAACATAGTTGGGATGACGTTTAGGCTCGGGTCTTACACCCAAGGCTTATGACCATGGAGACGACCTATAAGCAAATAATTTTATGCTAACAACGTGTAAGCACCCACATCTGGGTGGTCCTACCGACCACATAATAAGGTATTATTATGAAAAATCTCAAACTTGAGGGTATCGTGGCATGATACACCAGTTGTGTATGAAAAACCCTCAAATAGGGTAAAGATGGATTTTTGAAAGAGACCTAATTACTTAGCCCCAATTCACAAGACTATGGCAAAGATCTAAACTTGATGCATGTTGGCTTGGTAGCAAAAATCGGGGGTAAAAGGGTGCGACGGGTAAGCACTTGAAGCAGATGATGGGCAGCTTTATTTGTGATGAGGTTTGATCCTTGGGCTAGTGTAGTGTTTTGACAAAGTTCACATGTGTATGAATTCATCTTTCATTCTGGTTCTCAATTTTGGAAATTTTACAGGTGGAAATTTTGACAACGATTGGGATGCCAATGACATGCCCATCCTATAGCATTATATGGGGTTTTCCACATCACAACCCTCTAGAGAGTAAAAACCATGTCCATCAGATGCGGAACTTAGTTGTTTCCATGCCCTTACAGATTAGATTTTAGCATGCCCATGTGTAACAGCCGTGGGTCGTTCTACGACCACCTGCAAAACCAAAACATATGCCCTCAGAAAAGTCATCTCAGGAGAGTGGACAAATGGTCATCTCAGCCATTATGGCTGAGAAAAAATGCGCCACAAATGGACATAGTTGTCATTGGGAATTTTTGCAAACATGCATCCTAAAATCCTAAAGTTCCACGTGGTACAAATGAGTGGGAACATGACCCTAGCAGCCAACTAGACGGGTTACGCAATGGATCTTCCATCACGGCCCTCGTCTTGCCTCATTTCTGGCTTATGGACTGAATCTAGGCTAGAATCAAACTAGACTCTAGACAAAGATTAGCTTTCAGACATCGACTCATTGAGATATCAGTCTTGAGCCCTCAAAACTCAAGAAATATAGTTAATCACCATTTTTTCCCATAACATAGATCTTACCCTACATTCTTCCCCCTTTGTTTCAAACCGTCCCGATTTCTCTTTCCTCATGGAGGTTTGACCATTGCATACATCATGATGTCAACCGTGCTAAAAGAAGCATAAACCAGATTGAATGTGTGATCTCTTGTAATCAGGTTTATGGTTACGTCACGTACACACACAATCAAGCACACACTTTTGGTTTTTATGATTGTGTTCATTTGCGTACATGGATTGTTGATCGTTTGAACCTCACCTCTTACAAAAATTATACGTACAATTCTTATACATTCTTCACAAGTGTTTATGAGTCTTCACCAAAGACTCATCACACATTTATATCACTGGCATCGTCGATGCCTTTCGGGACATAAGCCGTCAACAATGTGTTGCCAATTTGAAAGAGAATACATAGGGTGAATTTTCCCACATTCCGTGTGGTACATGCCTAGCAAGCTTTTGTGGTGATGCCTCCTCCCCCTTTGCAAGGAGCATCCGTGCGACCAATTAACCGGGTGTCCCCACGAATCTACCCAGGTCCACGTAACACTTCCCATGTTGTTCAGTCATCAGCTCTTCTCAGGGGTTGTTGACAAGATGGTACCTCTCCACAACAGTGTGCATAGGTGCAATCCAAGAACTAGACCTCAGTCCTCTCAGTTTGTAACCACGTGTTCATGACCACGCGTAGGTTTACCAGCTCTCTATCAGCACACATGGATCGGTTTGCTCAATTCAACCAAGCTCTGCTAATTCCATGCAACTTGCATGCTAGGTTTATCTTAGGCTTGGGAAGTACCAATGTCCCAAGAAATGGTTACTAAGCACACTTGGCTTTCCTTTGAAAGATTGTACTCATCTTTGAAGGAGGCGGCATTGGTTTTTTGGCACCCACAATTATCATCAACGTCCGTCATTAGACACAATAATTCTCCAACCCAGATAATCTTGGTATCACCATCATCCCCTCATTCTTGTCTGAAATGGGTACTGTAAGCTATCGCTCACCTCATTTTTGTAAGCACATTACTTTTAACTAGTTTAGATGAGATAACTGATCTTAATGACCATGGATTCTGTTCACAAAAGAAGCGTTCATTGTGTGGTATTCACCACGCGAGTGTACCATGAACAAAACCACTGTGGTACAAGTTGGAAGGACACCTTTCAAGTGTTAATTCCATGTGATTGTGATTGAACACTTTCGAATCACGCTCGGTGATCCCCGAAAATCCTTTTGTCTTTATGTAATTGTGTGCAAGGGTTCCATTCAAGAACCCGCCAATGGATTGCTTCTAATATGTTGAAAATTGCACCATAATTTGACGGATAATTAGGATGCATTTGTATGTAGTGTTCCTTCTTAATGTCAACTGACTGAAGGCACATTAGTGTATTAGCAAATGAAATATAACTAGCACATTTTCTAAGGGCTGTTAGATGGTGTTGATTGGTATATTCACATCGCATTGTCGGTTTCTTATGGAAAGCGGTTAGTGCGGCGGTGTAGTTGATTAGAAGCTTCTACTACTTTAAGGGTCTTGCAAATCCGAGATATTAGACCCATGACATGCACATTGCTATAATTATGCATTATCTCGCATCCGGTTCATCCTTCTATGCCAACAGCGGTGACACAAGCATGCGTGCATAGATGTGTAAGAGACGCCTTAGGTTTCTTCTACTTAAATGCCTAATAATAGTGCTTTTGCAATTGTTATAGCATCATAGGGAGTTGTTGGAGACCTTTTGGTGAAGGCAGATTTTGGGATAAAAGATACAGGACTTGAAAGCGACAATTTTTTATCACTATTGAACCACCGGTCCTGGCGCCACAAAGTATGCTTGAAACCTTTACGCAATATTGATGGACGTTCTTAAGGCATTGGAAACCTGGAGTTGCAAGGCTTGTTGAACCTAAATTTTTTATATGTATTCTCCTAATTTAACATGTTTAATGGGTCTTCTCACACTGATCTGTGCTGACCTCCTGTGCCACATCAAGGTTGCTTCTCTCCAAACTCGAGATTGAGTGTCTGTAGTTTGCCAGGCTTTGAGTGAAGTGACTCAAAGTTGTTGGGATTTGGTATGGCCTTGGAGCCATAGCAAATTGTAGCAACTCCCGAGTTGCCATTGAAATTTCACGCGATCGTGTCAATGACGAGCTAAAGAAACAGACTTTGGGCTTGTTCCAGTCTCGCCAGAGTCCAGTGCGACAGAGAGTGCGGGGTTTAGGGTCTTCCATTGAACCTGTTGCAAGGACTCCTGCGGACCCTACCGTGGGCTGCCACGGAGGGTTTCCCATAGTTTTGAAGGAACTGGACCTCATTTCGCGGAAACGTGCCACATGCGGCAGGTCCCGTTGACCTGCCAGAACCGGGTTGACGTGGGTACGAACATTCCAAGGTAGACGTGGGTACGAATGCTCGAATCATTTTGAAATTTAAAATGTTAGTGAACTCATTGAAACATAGATCACTAAAGTCTGGCCGTTACCTGACTGAAAACACGCATTCGCACACGTTTTTACAGCTCTACCGCAGAAGTCTTCAGCAGGCTGCAAAGCCAAGTGAAGTGGCTTTGCGGCAGTTGCGGCAGGCCGCAAAACTAGGGAGTATGCACGCAAGCCAATCAGAACGCACCCCCCGGAACTCACCACTTTGGGGTGGATTGCGGCCAGTGTCACGAACGCGCTTCTTTTCTAGCGCTTCAAAACACCACTCGCACGTTTTTCGCAAGGTGTTGACCTCTCGTCACAGTCCTCGCCAAAAATTGGGGCACTGTTGACACTTCCCCGGAAGACGTTCCCGTGAGGAAATTCCCTGCCGCGCCTGCCTGACTGCGGCGAGTCTGGTACCGAACCTTTAGTTCACACAGGACACGCGAAAGCACGAAAGAAGAGCTTTCGCTAGCTTCTCGTCAAGACGAGCATTTCTCTACACCTCACACTGTAAAGTGCAACCTTGTAGCAAACCAGTCATCGCCTCGCACCTAGGACTTGTACGCGTGCTGTTACTTGGATAGATAGATAGATTATTATGTTTATCGTGCTGTTACTTGGCAGCGTTGCTACGGGTGAATGAGAAAACACATGTGAAGGATTCCTTTCCCGCACGCAACTCAGATGTAGGCGCATCCCACACCGCCCGCTTGCACGCCCCATCCACGTGGCATATCCAGAACCAGGTGCCAGACCCCGCTGGTCCTCACGGTTCTGTTCTTTCGGTATACTTTATGCTAATGGTTGCGATTTGGATTGATGTCGTTTTTAAATTCGGGAAATTACCAACGTACGACGATGAACTTCTCTTGTCGCCTTCATCGTGGTTTTTTTTTGGTGTACTTCTGCTTAGTGCATTTCTCAACGAGGTCGACACCTTTTGGCTCTCTAACGACGCAATCGCATTTTACAGCGACGGCATATCTCGAGTGTTGGGGACGATTGTTCCAGCTTAAAAAACGTCTCGCTGTTCAGTCTATCCATCGTGCTGACGATGACGCAAAGACCACGCGACGGCGTCTTGCGTTTTATGCAGCTTTGCAACCACCCAAATGTGAAAACGTAGACACAATCGACGCGTCCCCTGCCCCAAACTGGCAACTTGCTGTCTGCCAGAAGTCGTCCATCACCTCGCAAGGCGTCAGAAATGAATCGGAGCCACAGTTCGCCTCCGACTTCTTGGCAGCATTCGTGGCAGCTCGGAGGACAGCGAAATGCGTGAATGCGCTTGCGTGTTCCCAGCTCCCAAAGTTTTGCTTGGGCTCCGTTCGCAGTAAGAGCAAGTGGCCCAAAGGCGACCATTGCCAATGTGGGCCGCTCGTTGATGGACGTCGGCGACGGGCCTGATAACAGACTTCCTAGCGGCAGGAGCATCAACCGCAGCGGTTGCAGCAGCATTGTCAGGAGGGGAACAGAGGAGAGCAGCAGCTGCAGCAGTAGAGGCAGCAGTGACATTAGCAGCAGCAGCAGCAGCAGCAGCAGCCGAAGCAGGAGTGGCAGCAGCAGCATCAGTAGCAACAGCAGCAGCAGCAGGAGCAGAGCAGCTACGGGTGCAAGGACGCTGCAGTGGAAGCCAGCAGCCATTCGTAGCTGCAGCAAGAGAAAAGTGGCTGGCGAGCAGCAGCAGCAGCAGCATCATTCAGGCAATGGGGTTTGACCTGACGGCGGTGGCGGAGCTGTGGTCTGAGCTGGCGTGGGCTGCCAAGTCCACTGTGCGCACGCTCGTGCTGCAGCCCCTCTCCCTCGCCCTCCGCGCTCCCCTCTCGCTGTCCTCGGTGCGCCCCTCTCTGTCCTCTCTGGCAACGCTGCGCCTGGAGGGCGTGCCGATGGAGGCGTGGGGGTGGTTGGCGGCGGTGGCTGCTGTGGTGTGGGCGGTGTGGTGGTGGCTGGACGTGCACCCTCTGCACCGCACGTGGGTGGCGGGGGACAAACCGACCATCGTGCACCACCCCGAGTCACCCGTGGCCAAGACGATTCTGTCGCGCATCACGGTGCGAAGGTGCGTGTGTGTGTGTGCGTGCGTGCGTGCGTGTGCATGCGTGTGCGTGCGTGCGTG
>SZWC01015434.1:22355-50876 GCA_023375785.1 Penium margaritaceum | reverse complement strand
AGTGACCTGTTTCCGTCCGTGTCGACAGCACCAGTTGGAAAGAGGCAGGATGATGTTCCTTTCACGCACCTTACGCTGTCGCCTAGAACGTTGATGGGTTTCTCCCCATATTTGAGCCACGTGTAACCGTCGCAGGGGACCTCAACCTTCACGCACACGCGCACGTCAGCGGCATGAGCCCCGCACGTGTTCCTTCTCTTTAGTCCGTCCTGACTCGGAGCGGCTGCGAGCTTCCGCTTTCTTGCCGGGGATGCCGGCCGGATGCGCTGTGGTGCAAGAGGCTGTAGTTGGTTGCCAGAATGTTGGCTGTCGGCCCCAGATGTTCTGCAAGCAGCTCAACCGAGAACGGCAATGGGATATGTCGTATGAGCACGAGACATCATCAGTCAATGAGTCCCCGAACCTTGGGGTTTACTTTAGCTGACCTGTCGCTGTGGTCATTGCAGTAGGGTTTCAGGGGACTAACTTGCAGCTGGCACGACGGGGAATCCACGTTCAGAGAGAGTCATTCGCCCGCGTTACGAGGAGCATGAGGCAAGCGTTCACCACTAAGTTCCCCGACGCCACGTCTAACAACACGAAGGTTTGGATCTAGTTTCAGCTCTTGATCCCCCTCCCTCTCACCCATTGCCCCCTCCTCGCAACCAGAACTCCCCCAACTGTCCAACGGCACACCGAAAAGAAGGATCCACACTCACCTAGGAAAAACATGACCGGGAGGAACATGGTTGGCCTTGTCTCCAACTGTCCAGTGGGCTTCTGCGTCGATGCGAGACGATGGCGCGCACTCCATTGTGGTTCTGATGGTTGGGTTCAGGCCGTTATCGCGGCTGCGCTGTGCCGTTGCGACTGGACTGGTGCCTGCCCGTCTCCGTGGCTAGCTTTGGCGGCGCAAACCTCCCCAACGAACGTACGACGTGGGGTGGTGCTGTGCCGTCCACACTGAGTGGTCACTGGGTGGCGATCGCTACATGGGACAAAACTTTCTTCGTCAAGCGGGCGACCATCAATCGAAACCCAGCGGAGACTGCGTGCTGTGCCAGTCTTCGGATATCTTACCAGCGCCAAGCCACAAAGCAGCCGGGCACTTTTGAACGCCCGCACACGGCGATCCTGCCCGGAACGCGAGACGCGGTTCGTCGTACCCGCCCCCCTCTCGCCGCCGCCGATTGTGTCAAGTAGCGAGTAACCAAGGCTCAGACGAGGACCTCGTTAGAGGGAGAGAGTACAGCGGGTGGCGGGGAGAGAGGTAATAACAGGGAGACTGACGTGGAAGCAGAGAAAATGAGAGAGAACTAGATAGAGCGAACCTTAGGGCAGTTTGGATTCGACCGAGTTGCCGCGGGAGAAGTCGACTCAGATCCACCGCCGCTACATCTTCTCATGAGCCAGTTCGAACTCGGACGTCCGGTTGGAGTGTTACTGCAGCCGTCGGCCCTGTCCGCGGACGGCAAAGTCGGATCCGACTTGTTCGAAGTCGGAATCCGAGCGGAACTTCACTCTGACTGCGAATCTGACTCGGAATCCGAGTAGGACCGCTTCCGAAACCAAACGCGGCCTTGATCTAAGCGAATCAACCGCACTCCAGAAGATGGACATTGTCGTCCCCCCGGGGGCATACTTGGTGACCATCAACGATACGGGTGGAGCCATAAACGGACGGATGCTTCGGCGGGCAGCAACTAGAGGGCCGACATACCCATCTTAACCCAAAGAGGAGCACAGAACACCTTTCGAACAATGGATGCTCGAATGGACTTGCGGTCATGCAATTCGAATGCAAGGTCCACGGTCAGCATCGCTCGGCGCATAGCAAAAATGTTAGTCAAGGGTCTCTTGCGTAGAAACCATCGGCTCCAAGCCAATAAGACAACAGCGGACGCGTCCCGAGTAAACGAAGGCGATTGTGCCAGGCTGTGAGATCCAAGTGCTCCCTTGTCCGGTCGGGGCATTGTATCTACATGCGAACGATTTTCCAGTCTGGTCCTTTTTCGCCTTATTAATGACCGTCGATTCCGCTGCTTCATTGGATTGACGACCAACTTCATTCGGATATCAGTCCGGACATGTGAACCCTTGCCACATCCAATCTTAGACAAATGTAGTGTCCAAATTCCCAAGAAGTCCGGAAGTCCTTACCTTTCCTGCTGGAAGTGCAATAATGCGAATTGATCTCCAGGCGCGGCCGAGAAGACTTGAAGGGGGCAAGAAAGGCGGGAGAGAAGGAAGGTACACCATGGGAACGGAAAGGGCTAGCAACAGTTCTTCAAGGGACACGAAAAATGCAAGCGATTGAATTCGATCGGACTAAAGAATCGGTAGCCGTCGCTGCTGCGGAGTTCATATTGCACGACAGCAAAGGCGGCTGCCGGATTCCGCGTTCCACTTAGAACACGTCCTGCAGGAATTACACTCGCGACGCGCTTGAAAAGCGAGCCGGTTCGTACAGCTAGAATGCCAGGCTCTGTTACTAGTGCGCATCTCTCTTGTTTCTGTAGTGTTGCTAAATCTGCATCCCCAACGCATCAACAAATGGGGAGAAGTGCGGAAAGTCGGGATCCACATGTCCAGTTTCTACCGGAAAGACAGACAGTCCATGCTGCTCGGTGCTTCTTTGCCCATACGTCCTAAAACAGAAGCGCTTAAGGACAGACGAAACATACGTGAATCAGAATGAAAAGTTGTTCTCAACTGAAGAAGCCGAACGGGTCAGAAACGAAATGACTGAAGCGCACGTAATCATTTCAGTTTGGAAGGGGCTAATGATTACAAGAAGCACAACGAAGGTAGATCCATGCCCTCCCTCGTAATCATTCAACGCACTCAAGAAAGGCCCTGCTCTGTAAGTAAGAGAGTACCGCAAAATGCACCAAAACGTACTGACACTTGTTCCAAAAGCGAGCCAGAAGTTGCAAACAATAATGTCCGACTGTTGGGATAGTACCGAACACATGGAAGGAAAAACAATACTGTGATCCATCCACGCCTGTCAAACGTCCTCAGACCAGTTACTATCCAGGTTGTTGAATACAATCTTTCTATCCAATACCCAAAGATTTCCCTACAAAACACCCATATCCACGATTCTGAGATTAACAACCCCATATCGAGCACTTCCCTCTTTCAAAAACCCACAACCACGTTTCGTAGAAAATCCAAAGCAAATCCACAAACAAGTGATGCAATAGCAATATCATCATTGCATGCGTGGGGCGTCCATTGAAAAATTGAAAACCCCTTTTAAGAGGGTTTGTGACAGTTTGAAAGGGGGATCGGGTTTGTTTGACTTCATGTGGGGATTCCAAGGCTCCCCATTCCTTAAAATGGAACTTGCAAGGTCCCACTACTGCTAGGCCAAGCAAGAGCCTGCATAAAAGTTAAACCATAAACCCCAATTGTACTTTTCAATGGATTTTGAAAGTTTTTTCTTAAACAATCATGGGGTGTTGCTTTCGGTAAAAGATTGTAAACATGGAAGAAATGTTTTTTTCTTGACGGTGATCAAGCAACCACACCTTTTGGTTGACTTTTTACATGCAAGCCCCCAAACAATGTGCAGCATTTCACGGCTTCTCGTGATTTGCAAAAAAGCAGCCTGCACAACATGTATTAAACCCTTAATCCTTAAGGGGTTTTGTCCGTTAAAATAGAGGGAAGGGTGCTTAATCATGATCTTACAAAGAAGCATAGGTCATGATCGATGTATGTTACCAATGAAGGATGTTGCACAATGTTCTAAATGTAATTTATTGTGTGATTACATTTCACCCCGTGAAAAGGCAGTTTAAAACTTTCCATAAGGTGGATACCACAGCTAATACACCCTATGGAATAGATGTCACATTGTTAAAGTAACCACAAAAGGCCATCATCAACACATTTATGTATGCGCATATGCTCTTCAATGATGTGACCCAAGCATAAGAGAAAAAAATATCCATTGAGAAACATTTTTTCTCAAAACCATAAGATATGATATCTCCAACATATTCTGGTCAAATTTTCTTATCTTCATGATTCAATTCCACGTAAGAAAAAAACAATGTTTTTAAACTGAAATCCAAGATACCACAACACACGATGTCAAGACAATAATGAGAGGAAAAAACTTATAAGTAGGTAAGGGTAATAGTAATATTTTAATAAACGATTGTGACACTGCTGCAATTATTTGTCCATCCCTGAAATTTGAGGATCAAGCCTGAAATGGAAATAAACAGATGGTATGAGCATGAACAGTCAGTTGACCTATTCTAAGAAATCAGGAATACATACGATCTAATCTGTAAAGAAAGTTCCCATGTTTGAAAGGTAAAATCAGATAAAACATAAGTTGAATTCCATCTATCTAAAACGTTCAATGGAGGTATAAACATCTAGAAAATAATAACCATGCTCATCACTGCGGAAATGCATACATTGTAAAAACAACATACATTTGAACAAATACATCTAAAAACTCATTTATCAATTAGTGTTAAATATACATCTATGTACATGTTATGTATATGTATGTTTCATATGACATGGCATCCAGATATACATATGTGAATTTTGTTGTGTATATATATCACTTTGTTGAAATGCAAACTCATATCATTGTCTATATATATCTAGAGATGAAAGTATATCTATTTCCATATAACTTTGAATCTCTATATCTCTACGCATTCTTATGTATTTACAGATAAGCTATGCATGAATATGTACACTTATATCTACTTCCATATCTATGAAACAAAAAAACATATTCTAAGCGGCAAAAAAAAATACTAGGTTCTCCAGATTGTATGCAGGTACAAACACAATCCATGACCTCCGTAATGAGCTACCCTAACTGAGCTTCATCACTCCTTTTTGTGTCTTTTTTCTCCTAAGTGTGATCAGGCCTATCTCTACCTCCCTCGTGTCTATTCATGCTGTTGCCTTTAATTTCATGGAAACAATTATTCAAAAGAAAGCAAATATTGAAGGAACTCCTTTATCAACTCTCGAAACCTCCAAAATATTCCTAGACGAAAAATAGCCATACCATACCATGAAGTGCAACTTCTTTACACCATGTCCTTGCTAATAAAAGTTTAGCAGAAGAAATAGATCCGGCTATTCCTTCCAATTAAGGGCCGAAATTCTCTATTGTTGTTAACACAACAAAGTTGCTCTTTCTTCTCGTTGCCATCGTGAAGAAGATTGTTACATGAACCATTCAACTGCACACGGAACAGTTACTTTGAAAACGTAAACAAATCAGAGGATTCATAGTATCTATGCGTAATAAAATAGTTGAGATCTGGTCCCCACAAGTGATGACGATCCTCAAAGCCTCAACAGCAATCCTGAACTAGAAATGATCTGCCATGACCATATCATTCCTTCATTTGTCTCCAGCATCCAAAGAATTTGAGCTTCCAAAACCTAAGAAACAACATCCAAAATTTAGTTGTCAACAGCTGCCTCACTCTCCAACACATCTTTCCGAGCTTTCTTTGAAGGATAAAGCATCAATAAGGGTGAAGGTCTTCTGCTTTTACACGATGTAATTAATCTTTGGAAAGATTTCAGATTAATAAGACGTTTCTCTCCATAAATTTTGAACGGTCTTCTCCCTCATTAGTTATTGTCTTGGATATGAAGACCCAACACAAGGAAAACATTGAGATATAGACTAAATTTTATGAAGACCTGCATTTTGATTGTCTTGATTGAGCCATGGTCTTGGAGGCCCATTTACCTAGCAAAAAAGACCTTCATAAACATAGAAATGCTCCATGACATAATGTGAGGATTTCACGTCTCATAATTCATTTCCTTTTGCAATATTCTTGTAACCATGAGCATTTGGGTCATTTACTCCCTCAGTTTATCTTTTTTTACAATGAAGACACCATCATTGCATCTTCCACACACGGTTCACTGGCACGTGACACAATTATGCATAGGAACAAAGGATAGATTGTGCTAAATTCGCAACTTCTTTCCTCTTCATTTGTTTAAAGCTTTTATTTGAAAACTGAATCAAGCAAATTTCTCTATTATAACCCAAAAATGAGAGGATAATGTTTTAAAAAAGATAGGGCATGTCTTCAAAGAACACATGACCAATGCTGACTACATTTGGAAACGTCAAGTGAAAGAGAGGTTGCATCTCGTTTTCACAGTTTTTTATATCCTGCCTTCAAATGATGACCTTTTATAAATTTTTTTTTGCATTCAGACATCATAAATGCATCAAATTACAGTTATTAATGTTAAACAACATATTTGTTATAAAACAGTTACTGAGAGCTTTTTTTTCAACCCAAATATACTGTCAGGAAAAACATTTTTTCTAATATTGATATATCCTTTGTGAGACGTATTGTTTATGTTTGTCCAACAAACAAAGCTCCAAAAAACAAAAAAATGCTGGATTTTCAACAAAATCAAAGCCATCTGGGGTCGAAGTTACCTCACTGAGTTCTTTTGTCGAATTTCTTTTGCTGGTGCAATATGATCAATTGTGGTGGAATATAAACTTCTTCAATCCGTATTCTCTAGTTTTATTCATGAATTAAAAATTCGGGCTCATTCAGATCTGAGAGGAAAAGAAAGGCTATGATGGGAGGCTCCTAGCATGCTTCATTTTATAAAGGGGTTGGTAAGCTCCTTGTGGGGATGTTCTTTTTTCTTCATTTTCCTTCTAGCCCTTTCAATATGTTTGGATATCTTTCCCTAGGCCTGTTTCAATCTAATGTGTTTTATTTCTCATTTTCTCATTTTTTTGCTTGCTTGTTAACTAATAGGAATTGAATAAGAAATCTTGTACATAATCTCATATCGAAACCATTCCATTTTAAGCCTCACTAAATGTGGAATTGTAAGATTCAACTCCATTTTTACTTGAAATCACTTCATTTCATACAGAATTGGATATTTGTTTCGTACTGAAAATACTTGCAAATAAAATGAATTCGAAACATACCCGTTCTCCCTTCACTCAACAAATAATAATCCAATTTGTTCTTCTTCGGTTTCACAAGCTTTCAAGGTGTGTTTTTCTTCACCATTCAATCCATCTCTCTAGTAATTTAATCTTTACTTGCTTTCATTTCTAATTTAGATTTCTTACACATATTCTTCATACTTATACCTCCAATGATGTTTTAGCTTCCTTACTTTACGCGTAAATGTTTTTTTTTCTGTTCAAAACACTTCACAAGTGGGTTCCTCTTTATGAAACAAAAGGTTATTCTTGATGCAAATACATCTTCTTCTTCTTGCTTTCTAGCCTTTTAGATTGTGCCTCATCCCTTTCAACACACAAGCCTACTTTCATTCCTCTTCATTGACATGGTATTGTATGAAAGGGAAGAATCCCCAAGGGTATCAGCACTTAACTATCTTGAAACATTCCATACATATTCCTCCTAGGATCAAATACATTCTAGGTACCATGACCTTCTTCCATACATTCCATACATTGAAGCCGCTTCTTCTATCTTGGCCCTGAATTTATAACTTTTTGAAGATAAGGGACTCATCTTGCATTAGATTCAATGCACTTGGTGGAAACCAGCATCATCTTGCTTTGAGTCATGGTTAATCCAAGCATTTTTATACACTAGTTTTCTAGTGTGTTGCTACAGTGAGCTCATGTGTAGAAGGGAACCTATGCACTAACATGACACACTAGTTTTTTGTGTGTGCTTCGAGCGTGTTCTTGCCAAAATCTTTGGTTGTCATCCCTTGATCTATTGACAATTCACCAACCAACAGTACAATACACTGGTCGAAGAGTGTTGCTTTGGTGTATGGTGGCTTCGTTGTCCCTACAGATGGGTCGGGTGCATGGGTAGAGTGTGGATGGAGAATGCAGTGTGGGCCCATTCAAAAGTACATCGCTAGCGCACTAAGTGCACTCTTACAATCCAGTCTATCCTACCCCACCTTCTCCTCTCCCTTTTTCTGAAAGTTAAGTCCACAATGCACAAATCATTGGTACAGTAAACTGGTCTAGGAGTGAGCTTTTTAATGAGTGACCGTTCAGTGGTCCCTAGAGACGGGTCCAGCGTGTGGGTGGAATGTGAGTAGGTAGTGCACTGTGGGCTCATACGAAAATACACTACTCGCACACTAAGTGTGCTCTTACAATTCAAGCCTTTCTTTACACTGGTGTTCTAGAGAGTTGTCGCAGTGCACTCACATCTAGGAGGAAACATGTGCACTGACATGATACACTGGATTTTTGTGTGTGGTTCTAGTGTGTTCTTGCCAGCTTCTTTGGTTGTCCTTCCTAGATCTATTCACAATGCACCAACTAGTCGTAAAATACACTGGTCTTCAAGTGTGTTGTGTTGGTGTATGGCAGCTACGTGGTCCCTAGAAACAGGTACAGTGCGTGGTTGGATTATGAGTGGAGGGCACGATGTGGGCCCGTACAAAAATACACTATTAGTGCATTGAGTGTACTCTTTCAATCCAATCTATACCCCCCTCCATTTCCCCACTCCTCTTCTGAAGATTCCATCCACAATGCACAAATCACTGGTACAATACAATGGTCTTGGATTGTGCTTCTTTAGTGTGTGGTGGTTCCATGGTCCCTAGAGATGAGTCCAGTGCCTGGGTGGAGTGTGAGTAGAGAATGCGCTGCGGGCCCATAAACAAAACACAGTTCTAGCAAACAAAATGTGCTCTTACACCCAGTTTCATAGAGTTCATATGGGCTACTTATGCTGTTACTTGTTAATGCATAGTTTGGACATGTATGGAAAAAGAATAATTACTCGCCAATCTAATCTAGAAATTGAAAACAGGGATGAGTAAGTGATACTCTTGAAGGTGTAGTCACATCCTTCATTTTCCTTACTTCTCTCCATAATGCTCAGCTATGGCATGAGTCAGATGTTTCTGGTACACGTGGCACGTGTATGGAAATTTCATGTTGTTCACAAATTATACCATCCTTTGTACCAAAGGTTATCCAACTTAATGGATGTTTTGTGGCCATTGTTGCAATTGTGAAAAGATGCAGACATTTATTGATGAAGGGTCATTTGAGCCTACACATATGAGAATCTTGCGTTGTATATCTTAAACTACCACAAGGATCTGACCTTGTTCCATCCAGAAACATGTGCTTCTTTGAACAAGAGGTCTTCACTCGTGCAAAGTTTGAGGCCGGTGTTTGTCCACAACCTGTTTTTATTCTGCAAAAGAATTTTCTTCACGGTTGTTGTCATGGACATCATCATTGCCTGCAAGAATGGAAAACCCTTTTCCACACAAAATTGATTTTCCACTTTCATGCATATAGATCAAACATGGGAAATCATACTTGCAGCAAGGTATGAGGATGGTGGTTTCATGTTCACTAGGATTTGTTGACCTAGAGCTTTGTGTTTGTTTTTTCACCTAATTTAAGACTTGTTACCTGCGTAGAAGTCTCACCTAGACATTGGTCTGTTTTTTATATCCTCTTGCAATTCATTTAGCAGAAGAGGTTGCCATGTGTTCACTGGAGACGACAACTCTTTTTGTCGGCTGATTCATCTCATTGTAGGAGCGTGCTGCTCTCCTTTGAGTTTGTAGTAAAGGCACAATTGAGACAATGTTAAAGTTATTTAGCCAGTCCATGGCATAATCCAGGATTTTCTGCCAAGGAAACCCTCCAGTTAGACTGTGAATCATGGTTGGAAAATGTACTATCAAACGTGAAAAACCACTTTTGTTTTGAATCACCTTCCTAGCACTTTGAACATGCTCTTGCCATACAATGTGACCTTGAATGACATTAGTTCGCAGAAACGTCATCTCAAATGGGTGGTTGACCACCCAATTGAGAGCCATTGACCCATTTTGTACTTTTTCAAGAAGGACCGTGCGACCTATGTGTCGTTGGTGATCCTGATGAAGTCTTTCTACAAGTTTCACTACTCTCCGTATCACACCCTCGCTGATGGTGAATAAATCATCCCTTTCCTTGCTTGAATAAGGTCAGTTGCTTAGTGTGGGCTCCTCTTGTAGACAGAACAAAAGATCAAGAAGGTGGAGATCCACAGCTATCTTGGGTAGACCCGCAATCATCTTCCCCGGGTATCCTGCATAGTACATGACTGGGATTATTCCACACTTGTAACATAAAAACGTATATCGCATTGTGAGCTTTCCATATTGAGTTACCATTATTTCCAACCCTCCCATTGATGCATATGAGCTTCATACAACTTGTCTGTTTTGCAGTGAATTCCTGCAGTTTTTTTTTGCAGCAGGAGACAAGGTGTATGTGATGTCCCTTGGAATGATTCTCCCGTCTTCCATCTTGTGATTCATGGAGTAGCTTTGGAACATTTGCTGGAATAATTTGTCAATTCGAAGTTCAAGTGTTGTTGCTAGACTTCCAGAATCACTTCACAAAGAACGACCATAGGAACCTCTCTTGGGTTCTCCTCATCTGGAGAATCATTGAAAGCTTGATGTGGAGAGAAGAGTGAAACCGCATCTGCATCCTTGACATTTAGATTACCGCTCAGGTATTCCTTATCAATGACCTCTCGCCTTGATATGAGGTTCTTGAATATGGGTTGTTGAAGGTAATTAGAGCTTGGCATTGACTTGATAAATTCATCCGCAAAATGGATGAATGAGTGTTGGTGAGTGGGGACACAATTCTCTTTCCAAGTTCTGATTGATGCAGAACTGTACCCTCTTTTTTGAATGCGCCTCACGAGATGACAAGGAGAAATCTGTTTAGAAGACCGTCACCGTTCTCATAGAGCCCACTTTGAATGAATTCCACTGGTTGTGTGGCACAGGTGAAAACTACTTTTGTACTCTTAGCTACTCTGTCCTTTCTCGAAGATTTTGAGTAGCAAGTCTCCCTGCACCATGCACATCCATCATAGAGGCTGCAAACCTCTAGCCGGTCTATCCCTTATCCATTCTGCATTAAAAAAAGAGAGAGAGAGAGAGAGAGACAGAGATAATATAATGTAGATCTTTTTCTAAGAGGAAACAACTGTGTCATGTAGCTTGTACGCATTGAATGCTAGTATAAAACTGAACATCTCGTCCAGCACATCCAACAAATGTCCCATGGACTCCACATTCAGTTCTTGCATGCATGCGTATGTCACTGCAAATGTAGCATTTTTGAGTGGGGTTGTAGCCATAAGACTAACAAGTAAAGATGAAACTAGTTCTGGGCAGAATTTATCAGCATTGTCGAAGACCCAAACTGATGTAAACCACTTAGGGATGTGTTCCATGGAAGGTTTGCCAGATTCTGACTCAGTTGAGTCTCCAGAATTTTTTTTCTCAACTTTCAAAGAAATTCTGGTCCAGAAAACTTTTCTTTTCAAGGACATGTCGTGAATGTGTCTGGTACGTGGCTTGAATGAAAGTTCCTTGAGTTCCCTTTGGCAGTTGAGCTCTGCCTCTTCATACCTCATGGCATCTTGGAAAGATTCTATGGCATGACTCTAACCTGTTCCGGACCATTGGATTAATGTTTTCCATAGTATGGTATTCACCTCCACAGTACATCCATCGGATCTGGTGCACTGTACCCATGTTCCTTTTCTGGTGTTCAAAGAAATGCCACTAAGCACTGGGCCAAAAGGCATGCTTGTTTCACAGTTTTCTGCTTTGGCATTGAGATCAATGCTCGTCCACAAATCCTCAAAGATCTCTGGAAGATTAGGAAGGAGAGTCTTTGCGTAGGTCATCTTGTTAGCAAGGCGCTCTGTGCTCATCTCATTGTTTGCAAGCATGAAAAGTGGTATCTCTCTGCCCTTGTTTCTTCCACTTTGTTCATAGTCATGGCGGGCATATCTCAATACATTTGACCCCACATTGACAAGGAAATTTAGCCTGAAAAAAGATAAGTTCTGGTCATCCAGAAGCATTTGTACCATCGATCCTTCAAACATATGGAGAAAAAGCCTTCTGACATATGGAGAAGAATCCACCTTTACCTTTGAATCTGAATAGGGTATGGTTACCACTTACCTTTGCTTGCTCATCGCATGTGTGTAGTGGCTTGATCTCCTTACGTCCTTGTTTCTGAACAAGTGGAGCAGATAACTCTCAGCCAAAATCATTGTATTTTGGTCTCAAATTTTGTAGTGTGTTGAACACTGAAGATCCAGTGCTTACTCTTTTCTTTTGAAGCGCGTCTGCTCTGGTATTTTAGAGAATGGTTGATGTGGGGTAATTCAATACTACACGTAGCTTCAAGTTTGAAGAGAGCCGAACAGATAGAGCTTGACTATGCGATGGTGCAATACCATGATACAACCGTGATTTTTTTGCTTGTGAACAGCCGCTACTGCCTGAGCAACCTTTGTTGAAACATCATGAATTCCAACATAGCTGCATTTTTCTTTTTAAGAATCTTATGGGCAACGTCAATTTAAAATGCCTGTCTGTCTTTTAAGATGTGGCAAACGGCTTCATTGAGGCCAACAGCTCAAGAATCCTTTCCGGTGGGTGTCATATTACTCGCAAGCTGTGCATGAATGAGGCGTGGATCTTCAAAGATGCACATAAGATTTCAATATTTGACATAGATTATTGTATCACAGCAGAAAATCACAGTGCCGTGGCTTGTTGTAAGCTGAAGGTCTGCAAATTTTGTAAAGTCATGGATGTTTGTACTTAGCTTTAGGTGCTTCAGGGAGTTGAAACAAAACAGTGTTTTTCTTTTCTTAGCACGAATGTTGTTACATGGGATGGTTGCACGAGAAGGAGTGCAAGAAATATGAAATTCATGATGAAAACTTGGCAGCCCTCAGGGAGGTGATCAGGCTCACTAAGAGCCGCCTAGCCAGGACCAACTGTTTGTGAGAGAAGTTTTAGGTTGCACATCCAGAAATTACGGAAGCAAATGTAGGTCTGTAGAGGACGCAAATGTCTAAATCGATTCTTGAGTGAGAAATTAAATTAGCACAGCTTTCTAACAAGCCTAAGTACGCCTCATTTGGCACATGGAGCTGGAAGAACCACTCTGTCAAAGTTCACCTCCTAGCACACTCCTAGCCTAGCGGGATGAGCGGCAGTCACACTCTCACACAAGAGAATTACAGTCCCTGCCATGTGCACAACCAATCATCTTGGTGGGGACCTTCCTTGAACCTCCTTGAAGGTCCTCTTGCAACCTTTCTACCCTGAAGGCCGCTCCAAACCTCCTTGGCCAATAATTGTGGCCGTCATTGGTGCTGGTAGTGCAGGAGCCATCACTTGAAGTGGACCCATCGCCACCAAACCTTGAAAATCCATATCTCCCTCAAACGGACTCCGAATCAAGTTCTGTAAAGTGAAACAGAACCAGCAAAACATCCTCTATTCATATTTGTGACCTGATGATTTTTATCGAGCAACCCACTTTGGTCACTTTTTTTGGCACCCCATATCCAACATTCTCCCACTTTGCGAGAATAAAAATCACACAAGTCCACACTGTCCCCTCAGCTACTAAAAGCGGTGTGCTGCCAGCGGCTTGGTCAGGAAGTCTGCCAGCATTATGCTTGAAGGGAAGAACTTGATCTGCACCACCTTCTTTGCCACAAGTTCACGGATGAAATGATATCGTAAGTCAATGTGCTTGGTGCGGACGTGAAACTCTGCGTTCTTGGTACGAGCAATGGCGCTCATGTTGTCACAGTAGCTAATAGTTGCTCTGGTTTGCTGCTGTCCAAGGCTTGCCAAGAGCTCACCCAGTCACACAGCTTCCTTTGCTGCTCCACTCAATTCGATGTACTCAGCTTCGGTGGAGGAGAGGGCGACGCACTCTTGCTTCTTGCTCCTCCAACTGATTTCACCTCCCCCGAGTACAAACACAAACCCACTGGTCAACCTCCTAGTGTCCAGGTCACCTCCCCAATCTGCGTCACTGTAGCCGATGAGGATGGGGCTGATGTTGCCATTGAAGGTGAGGCGAAGGCTACTGCTACTGTCGAGGTAGCACAGCACGCGCTTAACAGCCTCCCAATGCGGCATGCTCGGATTCGCGCAAAACTTGCTGAGCATTCCCACTGCTTGGCTGATGTCCAGACGCGTGCCGACTGCAGCGTACATGAGGCTCCCAACTGCTGCTTGGTACGGCACTCCTTCCATGCGGCTGCTCTCTTGCATGCCGCGGGGAGTCTGCATCATGCTCAGCTTCGCTCCCACTTTGAGTGGTTTCGCTGCTTTGCACACTCCTGCCATGTTGAAGCGCTTGACAATGTGGCTCACGTACGTGCTCTGGGAAAACTCCAAAGGCTGCTGCTACTGGTTGCGCTTGACCTGAAGGCCAAGGTAGTAACTGAGCTCTCCCATGTCTTTCATGTCAAACCTGGCAGCAAGGGACTGCTTCACATCGTCCAAAAAAGACTTGGAGTTAGATGCAATGAGCAGATCATCAACATAGAGCAAGATGATGATCTGGTTTGCCTCTTGTGTGCGCCCATAGATAGCATGGTCTGTTTCACTGCGCACAAAGCCAAGGCCAGCTAGCTGCTCATCCATCTTGTGGTACCATGCTTGCGGGGCTTGCTTCAGACTGTAGAGGGCCTTCACAAGCTTGCACACCAAACCTTCCTTCCCTTCCCGGACATACCCCTCTGGCTGCTCCATGTACACATCCTCCTCAAGGTCACCATTCAGAAATGCACACGTCACATCCATTTGGTGCACCTCGCAGTCCATAGTAGCAGCAAGAGCGAGGATCACTCGGATGGATGGGAACTTAGCGACAGGTGCAAATATCTCATTGTAATTCACACCCTCTGTCTGCGCATACCCCTTTGCAACCAGCCATGCTTTGTACCTGAGAATCTTACCATCCGCACCACGCTTGCGCCTGAAGATCCACCGGCATCCGATCACCCGGCTGCCGCATGGAGCCTCCTCGACAGTCCCAGTGCTGTTCTTCATGAGCGCATCATACTCCTCATCTGCTGCGCCACGCCAATCTGCCGGCTCAGCGCTGTGCATGGCTTCAGCAAATGAGGCTGGGTCATCGGTGACTGTGAGGAAGAGAAGCTAGAGATCGGACGACTCCATTGGTGGTGGAATGGTGCACAAGTTCACCAGCTCCTCCAGCGGACTCTGTTTGTTTGCAAGGCGCTCGGATCGCCTAAGCGGCTCCCCACTGTCCTTTGCACCTTTGTTGAGGCGTGCAGACCGTCATGGCAACTGCTGTACGTTGCTTTGCTGCTCCTCCTCATCAGATTCTGCTGCCAGCTCCTTCTCCTTCTTAGCTCCCTTGACCTCCTTGTCGTTGCCGCTCTCACAACCATCTTTCGCACCGCCCTCTCTTGCTATCGGTACTTCTCCCACTTCTGGTACAAGTGCGGGAGCAAGCAAAACTGCTGACATAGGGCTCCAAGTCCATCCCTTCAAGACCTCTTGAAAGACGACGTCACGGCTGCGGATGATCTTGCAAGAAGCAAGGTTGTAGAGGCGGTATCACATGGTGTCATAGCCGAAGAAGGCGGCCTTCACACACTTTGCTTCCAGCTTGTTACGGCTGCCGGTAGGCACATGCACAAATGCGCCACACCCAAAGACTTTGAGGTGCATCACTGTTGGCTTGCGTCCCGTCTACGCCTCGTCCAGTGTCATCAGCGGCACGGCGCGCGTGGGACTCCGGTTTTTCAGGCACACGGCAGTGTTGACCGCTTCCGCCCAGAAGGTTGGTGGGAGCTCCACGTCTTGGAGCATGCTGCCAAAACACTCCATGAGTGTGCGGTTTGCACGTTCAGCCACGCCGTTGAGCTGCATTGTTCCAAGTGGGGTGACCTCGTGCTTGATCCCGCGACGCTTGAGGTAAGTGCGAAAGTTGTTGGAGAGGTACTCTCCTCCACCATCGGTGCGAAGCACCTTCAACCGCCTGCCACTCTCATTCTGTGCAACAGGAATCCACATTATGAAAGCATCAAAGCACTCATCCTTTGCAGCCAAGAAGGACACCCACGTCTTCCTCAACTTGTCATCAATAAACGTGACAAAGTACAACTTGCGGAAAAGGACTGTGATGGCATGGGACCGCACAAATCAGAGTGAACGAGTGAGAGAAGCTCAGCCGCCCCCTTCCCTTCCCCCGTGAAAGGAGCGCGGGCTTGCTTTCCTTCAATGCAGCTCTCACAAGCCGATGCACCTGGCTACTTCACCCCCTTGATCTCCAGGCCGCGGACCATCTGCTGCATGGAGATGATGGCGCCAAAGCCGAGGTGACTGAGCCGGCGGTGCCACGGGCCAATGTTGTGTTTTCCCTCTCTCGCCGCCAACGCTGAGTTAGCTTCCTTCTCCGAAGCCACATAGAGGCGGTAAAGACCGTCCTCCTTGTTTGCTTTTGCAAGCACACAGCCTGCACGTGCAGACATGGTGCAGCCACCATTCTCAAAGCAAACCTGCATGCCTTTGGAGATGAGAGATGAGACAGAGAGGAGGTTAGCTGCCAGCCCTGGAACATGGAGCACCCCCTTCTCATGACGTTCCATGTGCTTACCCTCAATGGAAGCACAAAATACAATCTCACCCTCCCCAACCGCCATTTGCACATGGTTGTCCCCCATGTACACCCGACGAGGCTCCATGATGGTGTAGACGACGAACCACTCCCAGCAAAACGTGATGTGCTACGTGGCTCCCGAGTCGATGATCCAGAACAGGGCGATGTTGACGGAGATGTGCAAGACACGGATGGTTGTCACGAATCCACTTTCCCAATCTACGACGTTTGCAGAAGCGTCGGACTGTTTTCTCGCTCCCACTCTAGTAGCAAGGTCCGCCTTCTTCTTCCGGCATTTGCGTGCCCAATGGCTTGGCTTCTTGCAGTAGTGGCAGTTCCCCTTCTTCTTCCCTCCTCCGCCATTGCCCCTAGTTGGTGCAGCACCACCCCCCTGACCAGAGTTGGTAATGAGAGCGACGTCCAGTCCGCTTCTGCCCTCATCTCCCTTGCGCCGCTCCTCCTCAAACAGTAGGCTCTCCTGCACATCATTGAGGGAGAGCTTGTCGCCATGCTGGTCCAGGGCAACAATCAGAGGAGTATAGCTGCTAGGAAGACCAGAGAGGATGGTTAGCATGAGCACACGTTCCTTGATAGGGTCCTCAATCGCAGCAAGCAGGTCAGTGAGAGACTTCACCATGTTGATGTAGTCAATCATGGATCCAGGTTCATCCATCTTCACAGTGTGAAAGCGACAACGCAGCTGCATGATCCTGAGGATTGAATTGGAAGCATAAGTGGACTCAAGCGTTTTCAAACCTCCTTGGTCTGAGGATGCCACGGAGAGGAGTTACTGCCGTTCGGCGAGGTGGAGGTAGATGGTTGCAAGGGCGCGGTCACGCTTCTCGCGGTAGGTACGGGCCTCGACAGGGGATATGGAGCTTTCTTCTGGTTCCTTCTCCTTCTTATCCACCTGGCTCAAGAGACCCTTCTCCATCAGAACCATCTTCATGTTGTTGCTCTAGTTAAAGAAGTTCTTGCCTTCGAACTTGGCGATGTTGACGCCGGCCACCACGGAAGCGGATGTTGCCATGGTAGTGCAACGTTTAGCCCACAAACGGTTCTCTCACACAACAGGGTGCAAGGAATGCCTCAAGGATGAGAAAAAGACTTGTTCTAGCCCTGATATCAATGGTGGAAACTTGGCAGCCCTCAGGGCGGTGATCAGGCTCACTAAGAGCCGCCTAGGCAGGACCAACTGTTTGTGAGAGGGAGTTGCAGGTTGCACAGACAGACGTTACCGAAGCAAATTTAAGTCGGCAGAGATCGCGAATGCCTAAATCGATTCTTGAGTGAGAAATTAAATTAGAACAGCTTTCTAACAAGCTTAAGTACGCCTCATTTGGCACATGGAGCTGGAAGAACCACTCTGTCAAAGTTCACCTCCTAGCACACTCCTAGCCTAGCGGGATGAGCGGCAGTCACACTCTCACACAAGAGAATTACCATCCCTGCCATGTGCACAACCAATAATCTTGGTGGGGACCTTCCTTGAAGCTCAATGAAGGTCCTCCTGCCACCTTTCTACCCTGAAGGCCGCTCCAAACCTCCCTGGCCAATAATTGTGGCCGTCATTGGTGCTGGTAGTGAAGGAGCCATGACTTGAACCGGACCCATCGTCACCAAACCTTGAAAATCCATATCTCCCTCAAACGGACTCCGAATCAAGTTCCGTAAAGTGTTGCAGAACCAGAAAAACATCCTATATTCACTTTGATGACCTGTTGATTTCTATCGAGCAACCCACTTTGGTCACTTTTTTTGGCACCCCATATCCAACAATTCAGTACTAGCCGACTTGGTTGGAAGATCCTCAAGTCCCATATGATGATGGGGAGGATGATGATTTTCTCTTACAATTCAAGGAGGATACAATTTTTGAGAAAAGGATTTTTCTCCAGTATGAGAATGAACTGTGATTACACTCTTGCTTTCCTAGATGCACATTTTTGTAGACACACATCATTGTTCCTCAAAGTTGATGGTGATGTACAGGTTCTTTGTGCAAATGCCATTCATTTGTAAAGCCAACGTGTTTAATGCTACACATAACCATGACCGCATGTTGGAATTTTCTGATAAAATAAACCAGAGAGGCAACATACTAGTGATAAATCCTCAAATATTTGAAGAGACCTTCATTGCTTAAAAGCTTCTTGATTTTGCATGAAACGCTTACCTAGAATTTGTAGTCTACCTCAACCTACGGTAGCAAACCACAACGCTTGGTAAGATGGTATGCATTCATTTTGCTTCAAAACTACTTTGTTCAATGATCAAATCTCAATTAGTTCTTTTACACGTCTTGCAGTTTTGTCCCATAGTGCAAAAGAAGCTTCTTTAGAATGCTCATGCTCACAAATGTTGTGCTCCTTTTTCCAGAAAGGCACTATCGGTGGATGGCAATGCAAAACTATATAGATCACGGTGCTCATACGTTGGTGATGCATGTCTGACCACTGCCTATAGAAGGAAAGTGCGATGAAACTCCGCTGGGTGAGACTCTTTTTGTGGTGCACACCATCCACAAAGCATAGAACAAGGAGGAAAAGAGATGGAGGCCGGCATGAACAGTCAACATGATGAATTTTACACTGCCCATTGAAGGAAAAAGAGTAAAAATAATGTTTATCAGGTTGAGATACTTGTTGCTGTTAAGAAAACCAAGTTTTTTACATTCTCTCTCTGGTTACTTCCACATTTAGCATTGAGCAATGTCAGTTCCAATGTGCATGATGCAGAGTATGGTGATGTACCAAGTGATATGGCATCGCTACCATTCCAGTGAAAATACATGAATAAGGACAGAAGATATTCCTGAAAATAAATTGATAAGAGTGCTTTTTTGCGGGTTTCAACAACGCGGGAGGTGAAAGAGAAGTCTGTGGAAGAGCATGACTTTGACCTCGATAGCATGCCTGGGAATCTGGAGTGCAAGAAACATTATCTAAGGGTAGAAATGAACTCGGCTGGTGAGTGACAGTCAAAAAATTGAATTTACATTGACAAGGTCTACGTGGACATCCATTCATTTACTTCTTCCTCTTGGGAATTGCAGGTGCATTGGAAGCTTTTTGGAAGTGGTGTAGGTACCCATTTCCCTATTTTGAGATGGTCATTGCAAAGTCATTGACAATGGTTTTACAATATTAAATGGAGATTTTCAGAGCACACGTTCATTATGTTTGTACAGTATGACTACATGTGTTTTTTGGTAATTTTTGAAAAGTCACATGATCGGATGGAGGTTCCAAAGGTCTGCCAGTCTGTTAAAATCACAAAGGAGAGAAGTATGTCACCTTTTGGGAACGGATTTCCTTGTCACCTACATGAATGGCTTCTGAAGTTACTCCTAATCATGTTTTGCAGTACATGAGTTTCACTTCCGTCGTCATAAGGATCCTTGGTGTAAATAGCATTGTGATCCACACCTGGACCCTGAATTCGTGGACAAAATACTTCGATGCAAGAAAAACAATTCTCTCACCTAAGAAGGTTCACTTACATCTTTTGGTAGACAAACACACAGCATTTTCAAGTTCTCATGGTGTTACTACAACAAAAGAGGCAACAGATTCTGGATAAGGCAGTAGATACAGAAAAAAGTGAAAATGATTTTTCTCCTGCTTATGTCAAAGTTTTTTCTTTGTATTGTTTTCAGTTTCTATTTAATATCCTTCTAATTTGGTCTGCAGCTCAAGGACCCAGTCATGTTCATCCTGTATTTGGAGGCAAGGAAGAAGAAGTGCAATACAGGAAGTGAGCATATGATTTAAAAGATTCAAACTATGAATGGAGTGAGGAAATGTTTCCATCCAAACGATTTTTAACCGCATTTGGTGCAGAGTCATGATGTAGGAAGGTTTTAGAAGTAGAGGATGTCATTCCAGATATGTTTTTCTTTCACATGTGTGATCTCGTCCTCCCAGTTAAGAGTAAAAGGTGGGGGAGTTTAATAGTGAAAATGTAAATCACATGTCATAGTGACATCTGAACATGACTCCTTGCATTGATGAAAGTAGAACTTGTGTGAATTTTGTTGTTGAAGATATATTTTTCTTTCATGAAGAAGCCATCTGAACACTTGACTAGAGAGGAGCAAGTCAACGAAGAAGAGGAGGCTGAAGAATTGAACTATAATCTACTGGCTTCTAAGTTTGGTGTGTGTGGTTGCTGTCACCAAACTGGCAATGTTATGGTTCGATGAGGACAACTTCATTCTTTTTATTTGTTGCAACGTACAGCTATTCAAAGTACTGCTGATTTGACCAAAGAAGTCACCTTATCTTGTCCTCGTTATGTCCTTGAATGTGAGGAAGTTCAAATAATTTTGTGAATCATGGTGTTTGAACTACAATTGCTAGTTTTTCTTGGCTTTAGATAACTTCTCACGTGTTGTGGGAGTTGCAATGGATATGAGGAGGAGTTATGAGTAAAACATGTATCTTTTGGTTTACAAAAAGAAAAAAGAGTAAAAAGTCCAACATTCATGGCTGAGGAAACGTTGTAGGGCCTGGCTAGTTCGAAAAAAGCATCAAGTGGAATGATTCCCGTAGAATTCAGAGAATGCACCCAGGGCTATCACCATAAACCCTAAACATCAGGTGAATGGAAGAGTGGTGAATGGGTGGATGTGTCAGAGTCAGAAAATATAGTTCCATTAGATCAAAGATAAAATGGTCCTTTCAATGATGGAACCACGAGAATTTTGTATGGAAACAAAGCATAGATGGTGCCATTTTTCAGTCTAGAAGTTTGAGAGACAAGTGTTTTGCCGTTTTTCATAGTGCAAAAACACAATGCCTTCATCATCTAGATTCAAGACCTATGAATTTAGAATTTAGTGAAGGAGTGCGGGGAGCATTCTGGTGGCCCTCTTGACGACAAGACACTGAAAATTTCACTTCCAGTGTGCACTAGATATAGGGTGCATGGTCTCAGTGCATGGTGCAGGAACGCACTCAGGAAGCGCACTAGATGACTAGTGCATGATTCACCCACCTTTGGGCATGTATGCAAGATTCATATATCCATACAGAAAAGTCCAAGAAATTTCGTTGAGAATTCATCCAAATATTAGATGACATTGTTTTGAGCTCTATAATTTGTTTATCTCCTGGTAGAAACATTCTTGTACGTTTTGCATTTTTTTGTGGACTCCAATCCCTGCCTAGTACATAATGCTTTGCTTATGCCACTATACTACTCTCATGTTTATAATGCTTGGCACTTATGCCACCATACTACTCTCATGTCTGAATGTGTTTCTCCAACAACTTCTCACCATCAATGTGTGTTGTGCACCATGTCATAAGAAGCATCTCATCATGATCACAAAAATGGCCTGAGGCATATTTTACTTGAGATCTTCCATCCTTGTAATGTTTTCTGTACTCCTTTTTACAGATATTATTTTCTTCTTTTTGTTTCCTTCCTTCTCATTTCCCTTATTTATCTTTCTTTTCAATAAATAAACTAAAATGTTTATCATGCATGTTTTATTATCGGAACCCAAAGTACTTCTTGATAAAATTCTTTTCTGAGCTTGTACTGAAAATCCACCTTTTGCACCTAGTATCAATATTTTCAACTCCCTTAGTGGTTTTGGAGTCATGAACAGTCTCTCTGTGCAACATGAAGTCCACATTATTTTTAGATATGATGCTAAAAAAACTACCTTCATAAGAACAAAATTCATCTTGGTGCTTCGACACTCGCTACAAGATGTAGAAGCAATGTATAAGACGTTCATTTGTTTTCTCTCTGCAATAATGTTTAGAGACCACAGTCAAATATTAGAATTACTTTCAATTCATCACCTCAAGTCTTTCCATCGATGCAACTAATCCGTCGTCAGTTATTAGAAGTTTTTGTTTGGCTATGTATGCATTTCCAACAAACGTAGTGCAAGCAACACCCATCCATTTTCTCCTAAACCACCTCTCTCTTCAAGGCTACACAATAGAACTCATCTGGGATCCACGCCATTACTTTTTGGCTTAACCTTCTTTCAAGATTTGATGGTAGAAGATTCCCAAGTGAATTGTTTCTCATATTTTCATGTAATTTGTTTTCCATCAGTATGAGAAACAGTGGCCATGACCTAAAACAAAGTGATATAAATCCGTGTACACTCCTAGTTATAATCAACACTCCTTTTCAAAACTGTTTTCAATTTTTTCAGAATCTTCTAGTAAACATTTTACATTATGAATACTTTGTGAAACAAAAATTCAACGAATATGAAGATGTTCATTGACATACTATGTTTTCCATACATGACCAGTTGCCTCACTCGTGAAACTGTGCATCAACAAGTTTGCAGGAAAGTGAACAAACTAGTGAACAAGGACTATTTGCAGAAACTGTTGAAAATCACACAGCACCCATCATAGTTCTCATTATATACAAGGAGTTTACATCTAATATTTGCCAACATAAATTTATGTGGATTCTTTTTGAAAAATGTTTGCATGCAGAAGCACTCTTTTAGATTCAATGATCATCAATGTTGTGAGTTTGGAGTGATCAAGATTAATTCATTTTTGCAATGCCGTCACTCAGAGATTTAGTGGCACGTGTTGAAGTAAACCAAGAAAGAACTGAAAATGGTATCCTTTCTTGTTTACAAGGAGAATTGCAATACCAAATTAAATAAATCAAAGCTCATGAAGAACCATATTTTTTTCTATTTTCTCTTTTGGGAATATGATCTTTGAAGAGTCAAGGTACACTGTGAATAGCTTCCCAGGAAAGATACACTTTTCTTCCTCAATTTCAATGAACTTTTTTTGGCCAAAAGGACAATGGATGTTCATTTTGGGAGAGTAGTAGGCACGTGTATGAGAGGACAAGCACTTCATGGTGGACTTGCTATGAAATGAGAGCCAGGTGATGGATGCCGCATCACTCACACTTTTGTAAAACCTTTTTAAATACTGGTTGAGATGATACAAACTTTCTCTGATGTCAGTCATGCTAATTAGTCCAAAAAATGTTACAAGAATATTCTTTTATAAGCTCCGCCTCGTGCTTTAATTTCAAATATTTCCTCATGTCAGCTCAGGACTCAATAACTTTGCACAAGAGAAATGTCAAGGACAGGAGCGTCTCTCACAGTGACCTGATGATTCAATAAGCTTACCTTGTTGATTTGGTTCACAACATTGTTGAAGCTGCAGACGCTAATGACAAAACACGTTTTGAAGTGGTGGAAGTTTAAAATTGACTCACTAGAAATGTTGTTGCTTAGTAGATAGGAATAGCCTGAGGTATGCTAATCGTGGTATTTTTTTACACTGACTAGTGAGTGTATAATGTGCACTTTTTCCTTGGGAAGGGGGATGGAAGGATGCTATGATGAATAGTGCATGGTCACTGAACCAACAGTGTACTCGGGAAATTGAAGCCTGATTGGAGTTGGTGTTGGGTGGGGAGGTGGGAGGGGGAAGAGGGCGGGGGGTGTGTGTGCAATGTATGAGGATAGTATATTGGTCAGTTAATGTGAGGTCTGGTTTGTTTGGTGAACTAGTGTATCATGAAATGGGGATTGTGTGGATATGGGCTGTGATGTAAGTGTTGGTTAGGGTTGGGAGTGGGGGGATGGTGTGTGCAATGTATGAGGATAGTGTATTGGTCAGTGAATGAGAGGTCTGGTTTGTTTTTTACACTAGTGCACAGTGGTATGGGTTTTTTGTTGTGCTGTACTGCAATGTAGGTGGTAGCTTGAGTGGGGTGGGAGGGGGCTGGGTGGGGGGGAGGGGTGTGTGCAAAGTATGAGGACAGTTTATTGGTCAGTGAATGTGATTTTTGGTTTTTTTTTACACTAGTGAATAGTAGTTTGTGGATTGTGTAGTGGTGGACTGCAACATGAGTGCTGATTAGAGTGTGGTGAGAAGGGGTTGGGTGGGTGGGGGGGGGGTGTGCAATGCATGAGGATACAGTAATGGTCAGTGAATGTGAGGTCTGGTTTGTTTTTTATAATAGTGTATTATGGTATGGGGATTGTGTGGTGTTGGGCTGCAATGTAATTGTTGATTGGAGTGGGGTGGGAGGGGGTTGGGTGGGGGGGTGGAGTGTGTGTGAAAAGTATGAGGACAGTGTATTGGTCAGTGAATGTGAGGTCTGGTTTGTTTTCTTCACTAGTGTATAGTGGTATGGGGTTTGTGTAGTGGTGGATTGCCACATGAGTTCTGATTAGAGTCGGGTGGGAGGGGGTTGGGTGTTGGGTGGGAGGAGGAGGGGGTGTGTGTGTAATGTATGAGAATAGTGTATTGGTCAGTGAATTTGAGGTCTGGTTTTTGTTTTACACTAGTTTATAGTGGTACGAATATTTTGTGCTGTTTTACTGCAATTTACGTGTGAATTGGAGTGGGGTGGGAGGGGATTTGGTGGAGGGGGTGTGTGTGTACAAAGTATGAGGAAAGTTAATTGGTCAGTGAATGTGAGGTCTGGTTTGTTTTGTGCACTAGTGTATAGTGGTATGCAGATTGTCTAGTGTTGGACTGCAACATGAGTGCTGATTAGAGTGTGGTGGGAAGGGGTTGGGTGGGGGGGGGGGGGGGTGTGTGTGCAATGTATGAGGATAGTGTATTGGTCAGTGAGGGTGAGGTCTGGTTTTTTTGGTACACTAATGTATTGTGGTATGGGGATGGTGTGGTGGTGGACTGCAATAGAAGTGTTGATTGTAGTGGGGTGAGAGGGCGTGGAGAGGGGAGGGGGGGGTTGGGGGGGGAGGGGGCTGGGTGGGGGGGAGGGGTGTGTGCAAAGTATGAGGACAGTGTATTGGTCAGTGAGGGTGAGGTCTGGTTTTTTTGGTACACTAATGTATTGTGGTATGGGGATGGTGTGGTGGTGGACTGCAATAGAAGTGTTGATTGTAGTGGGGTGAGAGGGCGTGGAGAGGGGAGGGGGGGGTTGGGGGGGGAGGGGGGTGTATTGGTCAGTGAATTTGGGGTCTGGCTTATTTACTACACTAATGTACTTTGGTGTGGAGGTGCATGGTGGTTGGGGGGGGGATTGGGGGGTTGAGGATTGTCTGAAGCGAAAGATGTTTCATTGTGTGAGTACCATGAGCATTGATGAAATTAGCTCAGACTTGTGACTAAGGAACTAGATGGATGCTAGAGCATAGAGTTTGTGTGGCTCACCCGTCTATGGGTCTATCAAAACAAATACGTTGTATCTGAAATTCACTCCAACTGACAATTTCTCTTCCAATTTTGTCTTTTCTGAGGTGCTGGTTTTTTTAAGGTTGCACGTGGGAGGCCTTCTTCAGTGTTGTGATCTGCATTAAGTGGGTGTGAGTAGCAGTGTCAGTCTTACTACATGTTGCATGTGTAGAGTCTGCACTTGGAAGTGTCACAAGTGGCACATACCATGGATGATGTTGTTCACTTCCGGTGGTTGGGCTGACTTCTTTCCTGCAAGAACATGTTTGGGTCATTTCAGTGATTCTACTTTGCATCGTGTTAGAGGGTATGACTTTCTTTGCACCTTTTGTGGAGTTCCGTTGTTGACAAACTTGTAACATCTCACGGAACTTGATAGGTTTTATTGCTTCTAGAACTGTACAAATGAGAGATAATGTTAAGTTGTCTTGTAGCAGTGCTTCAAACAAGCAAAACCTCCAACATGTCTATTGAACTCACGTTTCTCTCTTTCAGCAGTGGATTCAAGGGTACGTTGTTTGCGGTAGAGTATGAGAAGAAGAATTAAGTGGAAGTGGTCCTTATTTGTGTACTTGAGGATATGAGTGTACCTTCTCAGACTTAAGAATTGTTTCTCTGATATAGAAGTGTTGACAAGATCAATCTTGGAGTTGAGAGATGGGTCACAATTCTTCTTCCACCATTTATCCTCATGTCCTTTGAAGTTAAGTTTGTCGACTTCACTATAAAAAATGATGACGTATTACAATTCAGCAAGTGACAGTGTGACTTTTGGAGGTTTCATGCACAAATCATGGTCATACTTCTCTTCTTCACATGTTGGACAAATTCTTCAATCTTCGGACACTGTTGTCTGTCATGAGATTGTGCAAACCGATCAAGTCTGCACATATAATCAAAATTAATGAATTACGGCAATTTGGATTGCTAGTCTTTGGAGCCAGGCCTCTGCGGCACATGGGGAAGCACTGATCCTCCTGCCGCATGGAAGAATATCTGATCCATTGGAGGCCACAAAGTCACGAGCAGTATCTTCATGCACCTCGTTGCAGTCTCCTTTTGTTTCTGACAGTAACGGAAGGAATAGGTGTAACAGATGGTCTGGAAATGTTTTCACTGTGTTGGAAGGTCCTTCCATTGTGTTAGGGATGGCTGTTGCGTGTAGTGCACCTGCATTGAAATTCACTTGATTTTAGTTAGACTCCGTTCTGTGGCTGCTTCTTCCTGGGATACTGCTTCTTCCCAGTTGTGGCCAGGACTTGAGTAGTGTTTGCTTTCATCGTACAATTGCATACATCACAGTTACTCTGCGATTGGAGCTGTGATGCATGTGATGAATGATGTCGGTTCTCATCCGTGGACTGCATTCCATGGGGGTGCCGTCATCTGTGAGCTGCATTCCGTGGGGCCTGCGCCTGGCCAGCACCAAGTCTGACGATAGGTCGGACCGCACGCTTGCCTACTGTGGCTGTTCGCTTTGATCCTTGAACTTGTTCCTAGGTTTTCTCTTTGGTAGTTTTATGTTTTGTGGCAGACTGGGATGAGGGGCGGGGGGGGAGGAGGACATGGGGGGTTGAACCTGGTCCTCCTCATAGGTTTTGGTACGGACATAGGCAAACTAAACCCATCCTAGTCAGCCACACAAGTTAAAACAATTTGGTTGTTTTGTTTTGTGTGGCCGACTAGGATGAGGGGGGGGGGGGGGGGGGGGGGGTGGGCATCGGCAAACTATGTCAACCTGTAAACTCGTCAATATTCTCATTTGAGTCTTAAACTATAATAGAACCTGGGACATAGGCATGTTTTCTGTAGGTTGAATTACTTGATGCATATAACCAGTGAGACGGGGGTTGTAGGTGGGACTTGTGCTGATGGGGGTCGGGGGGTGCTTTCTATTCTTGCAAAAAAAACGTGTCCTGACGGTTGATTAAGTTAAAAACAGACATTTATGTTTTTAACAGGTGATGTTACGTGTTTCCATCAAGGATTGAACTATTTTGTTATAGTTACTGCATTGTTAAATGTTTTGTGGAAAATATGGAAGTACTCAAAATCTGTACTGGACAGTTCGTACGTACGTTGCTGACCTGTCATTTTTGACGTGTAAGATTGCATTGTTGTTTATGTTTGGGGTCAATTACAAATCGAAGCTTTTTGGAATGGATTGGTTTTGATGTGGAAGACTTTCTGTCTGTGGTGCGGTTTGTGGTTGTTTTCCAGTGTGCTGGGATCATGTTTTGTTGATGATGAGGTGTTGATGGATAAATTGTAGCGTAGATTAGCTTGAATACCCACACCTTGTACACTTTTAAGCAGGCCTGCCAACCAGTTGAAGATTTGGTAGGAAATATTCAGCATACAAAAAACAATAACAGGATACCCATGGATATCATGTCTACCCACGGTGTAACCGCACGTCAAAAATGAGCAACGACATATGGGCATGCCGTTACTTTAAGACAGTGGGCATGCCGTGTCTGATTTTCATTTCTGGTTTGTATTATTCAACTCATTTACAGTTCATTTGGAAATTGTGACGTTTCAAAATGCATAGGTGTGGGCACGCCAGCTGAAATTTTGGATATGGCGAGTACCTCGTCTGTCCATCCTAAACTGTATTGTGTGAAACAAGAAAGTAAGGATCCACGAGGCCCTATGCAGTTGTGTTAATTTTTGTATGAATCAATCATGTTACTTGATTATGTTGTGTTGGAGAAATCTTGTGCTTGTGCGTTTTTGGTACATCTCATCAGGACAGGGAAAGGTGAGGGAGTTGATCACAATGTCCCTCTCTGGGTGTGTGTCATTTTGTCCAGTTATAACATTGATTGTGTGATTTGGTGAAAATCTATGTAAAACTGGTATACAGTAAAATGAAAA
>SZWC01015433.1:5891-44527 GCA_023375785.1 Penium margaritaceum | reverse complement strand
GAGGAGGACGGCGGCGGCAACGATGACAACGACGGCAGCGGCAGCGGTGGCGGCAGCGGCGGCAGGGGCGGCGGCGGCAGCGGCGGCGGTGGCGGCGGCAGCGGCGGCGGCGGCGGCGGCTGCGGCAGCGGCGGCGGCGGCGGCGGTGGCAGCGGGCGGCAGAGGCGGCACTGCATGTAAGCAATTGAGCGTTAGTTGCATCAGTCAGCCATCAGTTTGCAAATTGTAACAGAATGGTGCTCCTGCCCTCGTGTGTCTGCGTACCATTCTTCCACTCACAAATGAAAGGAACAAATCTGCAACGCCGACAGCGACGACGACGACGACCGCGCCTGCATGTCCATCATCACGTCCGGCGTGAGGTGCAGAGGCAGCGCATTCCGTGTGTACGCCACCACGGCCGGGGTGGCAACCGTCCGCCTGTCATCCAAAACACCACTCTCTTCTTCACCACCCCGGATGCCAACGCCACTGCCGACGTCGCCGACGGCTCCAGGAAGTGTTCCACCATCCCCGACAGAACTTGTCGGCGTTGGTGGCGCGATCGTCAGCGAGCCCAGACGGGCTCGACCGTCCTCAGCCTCGATGCAGAACGTGACCTGCCCCACCGCCGACAACGCCGACGGCGACGTCGCAGCCACCGTAGCTGGCATCATTTGCGTTGACGTTGCTGCTGACATCGCAGTCGCGTTCTGGTTCATTGTGGGAGAGGGTGAATTCGCTGATGAAGCTGATGATGTCAGCACAGGCGATGACATCAACCCTACTCGGCGGCGGGTGGCTTGCTTCGACGAGGAGCAGAGGGCGAACCGCAACGCGGTAGCAGCGGCAACATTCGGGCGGTGGGCCAGGAATGACTGCGGCCACGGCTGCGCTGTCAACAACGTCAACGGCCGCAGCACCGCACTCTCGTAAGCGACGACGGCGCCGCTCAACTTGTTGCAACAGAACTTGCTACTTTGCAGCCTCGGCACAGTCTGGTTCAAGACTGAGAGTGCAGAGAGAGAGGCCCCCTGGGGGAGAGCCCCCCCCAGACCGGTGGTTGGCTGCTGCTGCGGATGGCAGCTACGGCAGTAGCGGGGTGGGGGAGGCGGCGGTAGCAGGAGGAGCAGAGTGCGCGACACCATTCGCGGCGCTTGGCAAAGACGAGGCGAGGGTGGCTGCAGGGCGATGTGGAGCACCATGAGTCAGTGGTGGGTGGCAAAAGCTTTGTCACATCACATCACACTGTACCGCCGGAATTCAAATCTCTTCGTGTGTTTGCAGACTTCTTCGAAATTAGACAATGTGGCAATGTGCTGCGGGTGGCCGCGGGGTAGTGCAGAGTATTCTGAATCTGTGGTGGGTCAGGTCAGAGCTCGCGGCCGGGTGACGGCCAGACATGGCCACGCCAAGTTCCCAAAGCAGTTTGGGACTCCACGCTCCCCATCCGCGGAGCCTCGCGCAGTACCAAAACCCTTCCCTTCAAGTAGCCACTGCTGACGTTTCCCACCCGACGGCATCTGCTGCTCCCGCTGCCACTGCTGCTGACGGCGCGGCTGCTGCTGCTGCTGCCACTGCTGCTGATGCTGCTGCTGCTGCTGCTGCAACAAACAAAAAAGGCGTTGACGGCCCCTGGCCTGTCGCATGTCGCATGTCCCACCCCAAGGGTGCGACGTAGCTGCTCCTGCGGACCCTGGTGTGCCCCTGCGCTGTTGCCTCACCTCCACTTGCTGCTCTCTCTTCCTCTATGGCCTCTCGCCAGCGTCTCCTTGCGCAAAGCTTCTCCTGCTTCTGCTTCTGCTTCTGCTTCTGATTCGGCTTCGGCTTCCGCCTCGGCGTGGTGGGCCGCGGCTACATTCCCTGCGTTGCTTCTGCTGCTGCTGCGACGTGTGGCCAACGGGAAGAAAGGCGACGCGAGCTGTCATTCTGGCCCATACTAACAATCAGCTCCTGAACCGCAAACCTTTTTTGGGATACATACGAAGATAAATAATCCTGGTTACTGCTCTGCCCTCGTACGAGGTGTTCCTTTTAAATTCGAATTCCCAACCTACCCTGGTTCCTGGGCAGCCAGACACGCAAACCTGGCTGCGGTGGTTGAATTTTTACGCCGACCTAAACGGTTGGACTCGCTGCTTTGACGCCCGGATGATCCATTCCATCAGCGCCTAAGAAAACATCGAAATCTTTGTTTTGGCGTGACTGGCTTCTCTAGCTTGCAATACTTGCGATGGTTTGAACTTAGGATTCGTTTTGTCTTGCAAAACCGATGTTAAAAATCCTACGTAAACTTCATATGAAAATTCGTGGGAAAACATTCTTGTCATGATTTCCAAGCCGCTCGCAAGGTCGCCTTTAGGGCGGCTTACACTGTGAGGCTTTCATAGCAGGACGGATTAATTGGGTGACCAGACATACCGGCGGATGAAACGGGCGATCGCCGCTGGCCATCACATATTGTGGAATTTGTTTTTCTTTAACATGAGTTTCCGAAATGTACCAGTCCTCGGCGTCGCCGGATATCGTGGCGGCAGGTCAGGTCGTCGTCTCGCATAAGTTTTCCCTACATGCTAACCCTGCTGTGGTCTTCAAGTGGGGATCCGAACTACCATTCCTCACACCAAAGAAGACAACCTCAACCATTCAATGCTCCGAATCCTCCATCTCCCATCGAGAAGACATAAACTAGACCAAATCCAACTCTTGCATATTGCAATTGCCAACGCCCCTTACTTGTGCATTGCACGGAGAGATAGGGTTGTCCCACCCATCCATATGACTCCAACACTCTATGCTAAGCTGTTTATGAAAAGTCTTGGGGTGTCGGGTTTAATTCCCGAGCTTGTTTTGGTGTCTAGGTAACCCTACCATTCCCGATTGGTTACGACCATGGGACCAAAGAAATGGTGAGGATCCGAAACTGACAAAGTTAATCATGAGTTCAAACTAAGGATTTACGCGCTTAAAGTCCAGTAAGGAGAATGCGCAAAAGCAACACATTAACTAGTTTTACTATTAGTTAAGGCCGGTTTCGGCGCCAGTTCACTGGAGATGAACTGGTAATTCAAACTATTAGTTGGTGTAGTTGCTTGCGGCAGGGGTCGTAAACGTCATGCCTGTTGGGGTTTGGCTGTGTATCCGACATTCCTCTGCCATTGATTCTACACGCCGTGCCCTTGTCCATTACAAGACATTAAAACACTTTACGATACGCGAGCTACTCCGCTAGCTACTTCGCTCCCTCATCCTTTGCATCGCTTCTCGCCCACTTGTTGCCGTGTGCACGAAACAAAGCATCGCGCGCATGACTGATTACGCAAGAAATCAACTAATTTGTTAGCATCTAAATGTGGTGCGAGCATTTGGTCCATCTAGTTCAACTAAAGTGGTGGTTGTTGCCTCGCAAAGGATTCTAACTAAATAGTTGGTTCCCACCACTGTCGACTTTCAATGCCGCCTTCGCGAGTCCTCACAGCGCAGTCGGCTGGTTCATGAGCTAGCTAGCCACTCTGCAACAACTCGTAACAGCCGTTCGTGACATTGCATTTTTTACTGTGATTGAGCTAGTCGGTTTTGGAACCCCACCTTAGGGTACGTGACTGTCCTGTAACGGATCGTGCGCTAGGCACGCGGACTTGCCTTGTCGTGTCGACTAGCGGGGCCTATGGGTGTCTCAAGCGCAAGAAGGGCGGAGGAGAAACTGTGCGAACCAGCTAGCCCACGTCCTAAAGGACAAACTGCATTCGGGGAGCGCAGCGTCAAGAGCTAGTCACAACTTGTACCGTGTCAGCTCTATAGCTCCTGCACTTAGGGTTTAGGGTTGTCGTCGGAATTCGCATGTTGGCGTCTAGAACATGCTAAAGGGGTTTGCCCCTGTGTCACTCTGCGGGCAATCATCAGCAATGACCCGTGTAGAGAGACTTTAATGATTCAAGTCTTTGGTGGCCTGTTTTCATTTCTACCTTGCCCCCGCATTCTGGGTCTATACACATCTGCACAACTCCTTGTTCGTGGGGAGTTGTATACCCTATACAACTCCCCACGAACATGCACAACTCCATAAACTTCGCACGACCCTGTTCAACTTCATACAACCCCGTGTAACTACACACAACTATGTACAACTCTATACAACTTTGAACAGCTTCGTGCAACTCCGTACAACTCCATACATCTTTGTACAACACCACTTAGCTCTAGAATACTTTGTAAAACTCTGTTATACTCTGTATAACTCCATACAACCATGTACAACTCTGTACAGCTGTGTAACCCTCCTTATAACTTGGTACAAGTTTTATTAGATTTGTACAACCCCATACAAGTGTATATATATCCATCTTAAACACTAGAATGCCGTAAAACTATATACAACTCCGAAGAGCTTTGTGCACATATGCACAGCCTCGTACAATTGTGTAAAATCGGAAAAACTCCACAGGCCTCATACAGCTCTGTATAACCACGTACACTACTGTACAATTCAGCGCAACTCTGTACAAATCCATAGAAGTAGTTACTCCTAAAAACTCCACACACCTCTGCATAAACCCATACAACTCCGCAAAGCTGAGTACAGCTTAGACATTTCTATAGATTTGTGCACAATCCCGTACAAACTACCCCAGTGATCTTTAAATTCGAATTTAATGTTTGTGGTCATAGTTGAAATTTTCCCGTTTTTTCGTTCAACGAATTTAGAGGAACACTAAAAGAACTTCAACCTTGGTTGTACGAATTTAAGGTACTAGGGTACAAATAACATTTTCCATGGACCTCGGTCAGTATTGTAGTACATTAGCCTGCTTAGGTTTGTTTGCACTATAGTGTCATTTCAGTCTCTTTGAGGAGTTGTGCGAAATTTGTGCGAAAGAGAGAAAGACACATGGCAAGGGCGATTGCAAGCTGTACTTAAAAGAACAGACAGGGCACTACGTACGACTTACACCACAACCTCGTCCTCCTCCTCCATCCCCTCGTCCTCGTACATAACGTGGCCATACATGCCATTCGCATGCTTCTGAAAGTCTGCTTGGAACACTCTAGCAAATCCGGCACGTCCCCATGCATTTCGCATCATGGCAGAATTCCCATCAGTTTTCTGCCATGCTAGCATAAACCATTTGCAACATGCTTCTTTCACTATTGTCATGCCCAGTGAGAGAATCTCTCCTGCGCGTGTCTTGTCTGCTGCCCACATGCCGAAATCTTCTTCGACAGTGTTCTTCAGTGGTGAAATCAGCCCGACATCTTCTGGCTGTGCCTTTGATGTACATCCTGCCGGAATGTACACCGGATGCATGTGTGGAAAGTTGCTGCGCAGCCTGTCACGGAAGGTTGCGCGACAGTGCGGGTGCCATGCGT
This sequence comes from Penium margaritaceum, assembly GCA_023375785.1. Classification (NCBI taxonomy): domain Eukaryota; kingdom Viridiplantae; phylum Streptophyta; class Zygnematophyceae; order Desmidiales; family Peniaceae; genus Penium; species Penium margaritaceum. The sequence continues at coordinate 39,181 of SZWC01015433.1, read as the reverse complement.
CGAGCACCAGCAGCATGTGCGCACTGCCTGGGACCACTCCGTATGCATGGCACTTCTCCTCGTAGTAGGGTTGCACAATCCCCCGCACCCACTGCATCGTTGTTTCCCCATTCGCCCAATGGTTGGGTGTGTGTGCTAGCTGCCAACCGGCGTCAACGACCTCGCGTGCGTGCGGCCCTTTCGGAAGGCAGCGTTTGGACTTCCCCGCAAAAATCAGCTACAACGGTTAAAAATCGCCGGCAAACGATGACTTCACCAGTACGGTGATGGCGCGTTTGTCGTCGAGGCCGATGATGGACACATCGGATGATCCTCTTGGAGCGTACGTGCGATCAGCGGCCGGCACGAGCTCTATCACCGTGTGATCAACGTTGATGACGAAACAAGGCGAGATTTTGTGGTACGAGACAAGTGCAGCTGCTCGCATGTGGAAGTGGTCCACTTTCTGCTCCCACTCTGTAGGCAATTTCTCTGCGGCTGTTGTTCCTGCACGCCATGCCCACCCCATGGTCCTCGTCACAAGTTTTCGAACCCACGATCGTCCGAACGCACGATCCCCAAAGCTTGCGAGGTCGTCGGGAGCGTGCTTGCCGATGATGTAGCGGATCTCGCGGCGGATGGTCTTCAAATTCAGTGGGTTGCCTGCTTCGCAAGCTTTCTCGAGGGCATTCTTGATTTCTTCGACGATTTCAGGATGTGCTGCCAGCCATGCCCTTTTCCCGCGGTTGCCGTAAACGCGTTTTTTGTTGTTGACTGGTGGTGATGGCTCGGTACGCATAGCCACAAATGCTGCGTGGACGTACTGGCCCTTGAGAACTTTGGTGCCTGGAATGAACCACGACGCCACAGTGCTCACTGCGAGCTTGTCAAAGACGCACATGCCATCAGATGTGTGAAAAGCACGTTGCAGATGCTTGACTACTGCGTAAACCGTTGCATGAGCCTTGACTGCACGGTAGATGGCAGGGAAGTTGCCACTACCGAACCAGTCGTCATACAGCCCTCTGCGACGGCAATGTCCGGTACCACTGGTGTCCTCCGAGGTCATCGTCTGCCCGACCGGGACAATCGCTTGGCACTCCGAGTCCGTGGAGTCGTCCGTTCCCTGGCTGCTAGACGAACTGCTGCCGCCTACACTGCATGATCTGCGTGCAGCGTCATCGTCGTCGTCCGAGGTGTCGTTGTTGCTTACGGGAGGACGTGGCACTGTTGGCTCTTCAATGCGCAGTGCCCCAGGTCACATGCGCTTGACAGGTGGAGGTGGCAACTTGCGCTTCTTCCGAGGCTCCTCCGTCACCTTCGCCTTGCCCTTATCATTTGCAGAAGGGCATGATGCTGCGGAGACCGAGGGGACGGGGCTTTGGTCTCCGTCTGTGTCCCTGTTCACTTCATCCGGAGGGGAAGAGGCACCATAGTCAGTCGACGAGGATGCCGGCAGCAGCGTGAGAGGGTTGTCGTGATTAGGATTTGGAGGGCTTGACCGTGCAGGTGGTGTAGCATTCGACGATGTTGCAGCTAGCTTCGAATCGAGAGAATTGTCGAAGGTCAACTGCATGGGCTTCCTCAGGCGGCCAACTAGGCATTTCACCGGCTGCGGACGTGGAGGCACGGCACGTCCAAGCTGAGCCTCTAGCCGACGCACACGTTCTTCGGGGGTCACCTTCTACAGAAAACGCTCCATGCTGGCGATGCTGTTGATAGGGTAGGGTCTGCAACTGGTAGGCTGGCGATTGGACAGAGGGTGGCACGTACTACGAGCCCCTATAATGGGGTCTGTGCCCACCAATGGGCAACGGACACCTAGTAGTCAAGGGTGGCACACAGTCGTTTGGACGGCGCGCAAAACCGGTGGTGTCAGTGCCACGACGACCGATGGGCGTCGGTGCACTGACACCGCGCATGACCGATGTGCGAAATTAAGGAACAGCAAAACATTGAGCAGGACCATTGTACAAATTTAAGGATCAGGGTCCACCCGAATTCGTTCAATTAGGATTACATAAATAATTACAAAGGTAAAAATGTGTGCAAATTTATGGATCACATAATTCGTAAAAATCCATTGTACGAATTCAAGAATCACTGAAGTATGTACAACTCCATAGACCTCTGTGTGACTCCGCACAACTCCATGCAACTCCGTGCAACTTTGTTTAACTCCATACGATTCCATACAACTCCGTATGACTTTGTACAACTCCGTCCAAACTTTAAACACACTGTACATGTTTGTACGGATATTCACTACCCTAAACCCTAAACCCATACTGTGTACACCTACAAAAAGTTTTTAAAAAATCCGCATAACTACATACAACTCCGTACAATACCCATTAAATTGTACAGTTGTATACAACTTCATGTCGCTCTGTACAACTACGTACACTTCCGTACAACTATCCTCATCCACGTACAACCCCATAAGCCTTTGTACAAATCCATACATATTTGTTTATCTCGCTAGAACTCCACATAACTCCATGGAACTCCATGAAACCATGTACAAATGCGTACAACTCAATTCAAATCTGTACCTCTCTGTACAGTTTCACACAACTCCATACAACTCAATAATGTTGTGTACAACTCTTTACAACTCCATAAATGTTTGTACAAATTTGTTTAGTCCTTAAAACTATCTACGACTCCGTACAACTCTGTGCACCTCCGTGCAAATCTATAGAAATCCGTACAGCTATGCACAACTTTGTACAACTTTGTACAACTACGTATAACTCTGTTAGAGTGTGTACAACATCGTACAACTATGTTCAAGTCCATACAAGCCAGTACGACTCTGTACATCTCCGTTCTTCTCCAGATAATCATTTAATGCCCCATGCAACTCCCTACATCTCTGTACAAACCCATATAACTTTGCACAACTCTATAAAACACTATACAACTTTGTGTAACTCCGTGCAACTCCGTAAAACTCAACATAACACCATTCAATCCTATACAGCCTGGCAAAGATATCATAATCTCCATTAAATGTTGTATAGCTCCATAAATCTCTCCACAACTCCGTATAACTGTATACAGATCCGTACAAACCCTTTCAACTTTGTACAGCTCCGTAGAGACGTGTACAAATCCGTGCAAGTCTGCAAAACATAGCACAAATCCATACAACTCACTATAGATCTGTATGGCTCCATACGACTTCCTACAACTCCATGCTTCTACGTTTAAAGCCCTACAAATCCTTACAACTTCCTACAAACCCGTACAATTTTGTACAAATTTGCAAACCTCCTTGGTACTCCACATGACTCTGAACAACTCCGTACAATTCCAAAATGCACTATAAAACCCCATTAAACTCTGTATCACACCGTACAACTCCATGAAAATGTGTACAATTCCATAAGGCTTCGTGTAGCTCTGTATAGACTGTTGCAACTATGTGCATCCCCATGCAATCACATAAGACCCGGTATAATGCCTTACAACTCCATACAAGTATGTATAATCCCAAACAACTATGTACTATTCCATACAATGCCGTACAAATTGTGCAACTCCCTGTAACTATGTAGGAATCCATAGAATATTCATGTAACTCTGTAGAACTCCATACAGTTTTGGACATCCTTTCACAGTTTTGTACAATTCCACACAACTGCTTACAATTATAAAACGATACGTTCAACTCCATGAAAATCTGTTAAAATCCATACAAGAGTTTGGAAACCCGTATAACCCCGTGATTATCCATACAATCCCGTACAACTTGGTACAAGTGAAAAACCTTGTTTACATCTTTTTACAACTTTGTACAAATCCGTACATCCTTGCAAATCTATGTACAACCATGTTCTCATTACAACCTTGCTTTTGTACGACTCTGTAAAGTTTCACGTAATTCCATGAAACTTCATTTATCTCCGTATAACTCTTTAAACATTTATACAATCTTGTACAAATCCGTACAACTCTATGCAACTATGAAGCATTGTGTACAAGTCTATAAAACTCCATGTGGCTGTGCAAAACCTTGAAAAACACAGTACAACGTAGTACAACTATGTACAGATCCATACAACATTGTACAACTCCATACAACTCCAAAAAACACCTTAATGATCCAAATCACTCCTTTAAAACTTCATTCAACACCGTACAACTCCATACAACTCCATACATATCTGTTAAACTACATAACACCATGTATAACTACGTACAACTCAATTCAACTCTTTACACATGTGTTGAAGTGCATAACACTGTGCACAAGTGCGTAAACGTTTGTACAACTCTTCACAACCCCGTACAATGCCATAGAAATCCACGAATATTGGTATAACTTTGTAGAAATCTACACAACTCCATACAACTTTGCACAAATCCGTACAACTCTATGAAACTTGGTAGACCTTCCTTTCATTCCACACAACTCCGTTCAACTCCTCATAACACCATATAGCTCTGTATAAACATGTACAACTCCATAAAATCCTGTAGACGTCTGTACAACACCGTACAATTCCATTCAATTCTGTAAGTTATGCACAACTACATAGAACTCCGTACAACTCCATACAACTTTGTAGGACTCGGTTCAAACTTTTACAACTTTGTACAATTGTGTATAGATTTGTACAGCTCCATACAACCCCGTACAACCCCATTATAGCTCTTCATTGCTTTGTACAACTTTGTTTAGCTCCAATAAACTCCACACAACTCCATACAAGGAATAACTTGTAGAAATCCATAGGGCTATGTGCAACTGGATACAAATCCGTACAACTCCACGTAGCTCCATACAGATTTTGAAAACTCTATACAGCCTAACACGAATTTGTAGAGCTCCTTATGAATCGATATGGCTCCATGTTATTCCATACAACCGTGAACAACTGCGTATAACTCTGTAAAACCCCATACAACACCGTAGGACTTCGTACAACCTTGCACAACCCTTTACAACTCCGCAAGACTCCAAACAATGTCGTACTACTTTGTACAACTTTGTATAACTCCAACTAACTCCATACAATTCCATGAAACTCCATGAAACCATGAAAATTCTCTACAACTTAACTTTGTTTACAACCATTTATATATCCTTACAGCTCCGCATAACTATATTCATTTGGTTAAAGTTTGTTAAACTCTTTAGAACTCTGTACAACTTTGTGAGATTGCATGCAATTTTGTTGCACTACGTAAAACTCTATAACGCTACTCACAACTTTGTGTAACTCCACACATCTTTATAGAATCCTTAACAACTTTGTGTGAATCTGTACAACGCTCTAAAATTCAACGTTACTCTGTTCACTACCATAAAACTATATACAAGTCTATAGAGCCTTTCACAACTCTGTACAGCATTGTATAACTCTATATAACTTAGTATGATCATGTACAATTCCGTACAACTCTGTACAAATCTATAGAACTCTATAAGAACCCGAAAAGCATCACAAAAATCTGTTGAAGTACGCACAACTATGTACAACCCAATGCAACTTTGTGAAACCCTGCAAAACACTTTGAAACTCCGTACAACTTTGCAAAAGTCCATACGTTTTCTCAATAACTCCCTAGCAACCCATGCAACCCTGTACGACACCAAAAAACACCTCTAAACTTTGCACAAGTTTTGTACAACCGCATAAGTTCACGTACAACTCCGTGTGAACTCTGCATGACCCCGTTAAAAGACATAAAATATGGTACATCTACGTACAATGTTGTACAACCCTGTACAAATTCCTAACATTCCGTATAGCTAAAATAGCTTCGCACATTTCCATGTAGCTTCACATAATTCCATGAAAATACGTAGAAGTCTATAAAACTCTGTACAACTCCATAAAACTCGGTACAACTTTGTGTATATTCATCCAAGTCCATATCACTCTTTACATCTCCATACAACTCCGTACATCTATACAGAACTCCATAAAACTCCATATGACTCTATACAGCTTTGTACACCTCCATACAACTTCGTACATTCTTGTGCAGATCCATAAATCTCCACACAACTCCAAACAAGTCTGTACAAATTAATACAACTCCATATAACTCCGTAAAATGCTTCAAGACCTTGTACGATCATGTAGAACTCAATACAAATCCGTACAACACCTCTTAAGCCAGTACAAATGTGTACAACTTCGTATAGCTTTGTACAACTGCATAAAACTCCCTATGTCTTCGTACAACACATTGCAAATTTGTTTATCTCTACAAAACTCGATCCATTTTGTTACAATTCTATGCAATTTTGTACAACTCTACAAAAGTGCATACAACTCCTTATTACTCCATACAACTCAAGAAAACTCACTACAACTCCGTACAACTTTGTACAGCTTTGTACAACTTTGTAAATACTCTTAAAACTCCGTTTTGCTGTGCTCAACTCCGCATAAACCTGTAAAACTCCATACAACTACGTAGAACTATGAAGATCTCCCTAGAATCCCTTGAAAATCTATACAACTCTGTAAAACTCCAAAACATTCCGTAAAACCCTCTACAACTCCGTAGAACTGCATGGAACTCCATACAAGTTTGTACAACTCTGATAAACTTTGTACAAGTCCGGACATTTTTGTTCAAGTGTGTACAACGCAGTACAAATTTGTACAACACTCTACAAGTATGTACAAAATCTGTAGATCTCTGCTCAAGTCTGTGCAAATCTTTACAACCATTTACAACTCCGCAAAGATCCATGCAACTCTGTACAAGTATGCACAAAACCTTTCAACACTTAACAACTTTGAACAACTCTGTACAAGACCGTCTAACTCCATACAACTCTCTACAAGTATGTACACCTCTATGAAACCATGAACGGCTTCGTGCAACTCTGTAAAACTGTGTACAAGTCCATATATCTCGTGATCATGTGGTGCGACACTACTTTTTTTATGTATTAGAGGGTGGTAATGACCTTGTTTGTCATCCCACAATCAATGTGTGTCCTTGAATCAAATTTGGTATGGGAATCATACACACTACTCACCCAAGTTCGTGGGGCGTGAGAAAGAATGCAAAAAAAAATCACATTATGACTAAACGCTGTGGAGTTTGATTCTATTACGCTGATTTTCTACCGAGATTCGATCTACTAAGATGTTTTAAAATCCCTCCAAGAAAATTCATTTTGCATTAGCCCGTCATGACGTATGCTACTGGTCATTCAAAATATCACTTCAAAATCTACCCATTTTCTTGGCTCGTTACGGTGTCCATGTACTTTTTGTGCCACTCCTTGGTACTATAATGTTTAGCGATTGATTTCTGGCTGGAAATCGAACAGAACACCATGGAACACAACAAGTTTAAAGGGTGTTCGTGTATCTACCATGTGGTTTTACCTTCAAGATCAATGTTGTTTCGTTTTACACAGAGAGAAATGTCTATACCTAGCACCTCAGCCCTTTCATGTGAGGCAGATAAATATCCAATGCAAACAAATCAAGATTCAATGTTGAAAAGCATGGATCCAATCAAAGCATTGAAGTTTTGAAGGAAAGTATACATATCAGTATGTTGCTAACGTGACCATTTGGTGTGAACTTTTAGATGTGCATGAGTACTCCATCCTCACCATCAACAGTCACTTACATCACAAAATGCAGTAACAAAGACACCTACTTCACAACCCATCGACATTTTTATTACACCTTTTATTTTCAGCAATGGAGTTTTCAGCAAACACAGTATGCTTGTTGATACAATGATTTGAATCAATAACTAATCCACTGGTACACATCACAAAGGGACAGCAATTTCCTTCATGGATGGCCAAAGCACACTGCTTCATGGTGTCTTGAATTTGGGCAATTGATGCAGGCACAATACCCTACTTCTGGCTAAAGTTGGACAAAAACTAATTCCCCTCGAGCTCGATCCTGTCGCATGACTAGGTTCCGCCCTTGTAACCAGTGTGCAGTAATTCCTTCTGAAACGAGTTCCGAAAACAAGCGAGCTCGATTCGTGCTCGCAGAAAGTTCGCAACAAGGTACAGGCCGGCGCGACGTCCCTTGACTGCTTGATTTTGGTCGTTTGAACTTGTGTGGAGGGCTTGACCGTACACGCCTGACCCAGACCCCTAACCATTTATGAATTTGAGAGACCCGTAAATCCGTGGGCCCTTGTAGCCAGTGTGCGCAAATTTGACCCCGGTTGCTCGAAAAAAACTTAAAAGAAATCCTTCGCCAAATTCCTTCCTTCGGATTTAGGTGGTATTACGGTAGCATATCTTTGTTCCAAAAGTTCCGTGGAAATTCACGAGTGCAACACATATGAGGCATAAGATTGTGTGCGTATGCATGCTGAAAAGAAGCGTTTTGAGGCCAGTTTTTTTTTAATTATGTTATTGACGCATGTAAAACAAAAAACCGCTCTTGAAAAAGAATGCGTACCTCAACTGAATGAGAAAACAAAACATAAAAAGATCTGGTACTTGTGGATTCACATCCACGCCAAAAGAAAATAGATAACATCTCCAAGTACTTCCTCGGTATCCGAGTACAAGGTGGTCCATTCATCAAATAATCATTCACTAACATCCTTTAATGTAATCAAAATGTGAAATCCAACCACGTGTTTGGAGATTGTCACGAAAACATTTGTGTGGATATGTTGTTATTTGACATTCATAAACCTTTGTGCTTCAAAAGAATGGACGGCCATAGGAACACTCACTACTACAATTCCCATACACAAAACAACATTCACCACCTAACTTTGTCAAGGTTTTGAATTTGCGTAATCACTACTTATGAGAAAAGGAAATATGCATCCCTGAGAGAGTCAATTACACAGTTCTGTGGTCAATACAAGATCAGAATGTACATGTCATTTTAGGTATGACCTCCAGAAACCCGTTCTGCATGAATCATTATTCTCATTCTACGCATCATCTTGTAATGTCAACAATGTGGAAATTTGATGGCTGAAGGTAGTCATATCATTAGAGTAAAGGACCGTGTCTTTGGCTCCTCCACTGAGAATATCGTCAGAGTTCACATAATGGCATCTAGAGCTCGCTCGAGGTGTTCTCCCCTCAACGTCACCATGGGGGCAATTGTCATAAACGACTAGTGAAGGGAGACTCAAATGTTTCGTATCTCCAGAGGTCCATTTCCGTTTTCTCCTTGCCTCCTTGTTCTGGGTCCCAAACAAGGGGATGCTTGTTTCAAAATCGTGAGCTTGCACAAGTTTTCTGTAAACAAAACTTAAAATTTGTACTAAACGAGCTTGAGTTTTTATGTGATGGTGAAAAAGTTGCTATGTGCCAGACACGTCCGGTGATTTCACACCAGCGCTTTTGTTTCTCTCGCACCGTACTCTCTCTCTCTCTCTCTCTCTCTCTCTCTCTGTGTGTGTGTCTCTATCTCTCTCTCTCCCCCCCTCTCTCTCTGTCCATTTCCTCACTCATTCGAGGAGGCACGAAGGAGAGGGTGAGGACACGGGCTCCAGGCCAAAAGGACTCGGCCTTCGAGGCCTCACGTCCTTATGGCCAACGATTGAGCAACCAGCTCAATTTTNCCCTCGCTTTGGCGAGGAGGGAGGGTCAAACCGGCCCTCCTTCTACATTTCTCCCCACTAATGATGAGCCGTCTTAGTTCACGAACAACAAGTAGGAGAGCCACATAGTGATTCGTTGACATTATGAAAGAAAATCAATAACTCCAATCACCAGCTATACATGAACACTTGCACGGCATTTGGACCTAAGATGGAGCTTGTCAATTAGTACAACTAGTTTCCTCCCCCCTTTACGCTGGAGTGTCCGCGTGGAAATCATGTTGGACATCCCCAATATTTTATGGTTGTTTCCTTAAATGTCATCCCTATAGGAATGTTGTTCACTTTTTCCGCATTCAGGTGGTACCCCTTGCCACGCGTCGATTCATGTAAGCTGCCAACTTGCTCCAGTATTTGTTGACCACCTCTATGACCAACCAAGATTCGGGCTCCCATGATTTATGTTAAAGTCCAAAACCGACCCAGTGAACGAGGTATTCCCTGACCATCCACGGCTAGAGTGCATGCTCTTGGTGTTGGGGCAAGTGAAGACCTCGTATTGGCGATTAGGAATAAGGGCTGCCTGTGGTGGCAGAATAGTTTCCCGTGTTTTGTATGGAGTTGGCATGCTAACATGAAGACGTCATGTATCTTTATACTCGGCAGATGCGGCGAATGGTATGCTACTGGCCTAATGCACGTAACGGTAGGACACAACCCAATCCACTTTGCTAGAGGTTTTTGTGCCTCTATCCACCTCGGTCGAAGGTTCTCAGTACTAAGTAGCACATTATCACGGATGTCAAACAAGACCTCCTAGTAACGTTTGCTAGCATAAGCCTTTTGTCTTTGCCAAGAAGCTTGAAGGTGATCCCTTGCACTTGGCAAAGGCTTGAGCAGAAGGAAGCTGTCACCCTCTACTCCCACTTTTCACAAACAAAGAGGGAAACATTGTATGCCGATCATTATCCAAAACAAACAGTATGAATTGTGTGGACTCATTCACTGAGTTGTTCATCGTAAACTCTACCGATGCAAGAAATCCATCCCATTCATTCATGGTAGGGTTCACATACATGTGGAGAGCTTGCTCGTGAGTGTGATTCATATGCTCTAATTGCCAATCGGTTTGAGGATAAAACACCGGCGACATTTGTGACTCTCTACTGAAGTACTCGTGCATCTTTTGCCAGAGATTACTAGCAAATGTTCTATCTAAATGAGATATAATTCCAACGGCATGCCATGGTATTTCACGTCATACTAAAAGAAGAGACAAGTTGTCTTCTCTTTGTTCACGTCAGTGGTTCCAACAATAAAGTGTGTCATCTTTGTAACAAGATCAATAACCTCTAGTATCTCATTGTGGCCACGTGCAATGTTCAGAAGACTAGTAGTGAAGTTCATGCTGACTCACTCCCAAAGAGTTTGAGGGATGGGAATCTATTGGAGGAGTCAAGCATGCTTTTTTTTACTAGCCTTGTCTTGAACATATAGGTCCCACGTCATGCACTACTTTTGGACATCAACACTCCATCGTAGCCACCACTTGTGGTCTCAAAGTGCATGTCTGGTCTTCCGTGGTTCAACGTGACCTGTGACCAGCGGGTTCTAGAACTAGGAGATAACATTTTCTTGAAGGTCTACCAATTTGAGCACAACAACTTGTTCTCCATGCGAGAAGATTCATGTGGCCTATACCAACCCGTACTTGTCTGGATTCCACAAGTCTTGAAGCAAAGAATTCACGTGGTATCCCACCAGGGTCCTGTTTAAAAGCTGGTATTGTGGATAATCTCTCATGATAGTTGTGGCAGGTTGTAGGAGGGTTCGGTGTTTACACTCTAGCTGTTGCAATGGCCACAAAACACCCACCTACCTCTTTGGTTGCTTTAGTCACCACTGGTTGTGGGCTTACGGGATCGGCCAACTTGATGCATTGATTTGGCCGTATTCTCATGAGAGAATCAGCCTACAATATCTGCTCATGTGAATTAGACTTGGCTTAAGTATTTGATCCTACGCGCTTTTTGTCTTTATAGGTTCGGTTGTATATGGGAAAACATAAATGGGTTGTGGCCAGGGACGATTGTCACACCCTTCTCAGTGTCCTTGAGGTCGCAATGCCAAATCTTAAAGTCGTATACCACTGCAAGGAGCTCGTGATCCCCCGTAATGTACCACATCTCTGCAAGGATGAGCTTCGGCTCTCATACGCAACAAGGCGATGATTCTGCATGAGGGTTGCTCCAAGTTCTACTACTAATGCATCACATTGCACCTCCCATGGTTGTGAAGACAAGCACTATGGATAGAAGCTCTTTGAATCAAAGAAAAGCGTTATCGGGGTAAGATGTACATTCCCAATGCACATCTTTTTGCATGAGCCTGGGTAGCAGTGCTACCAGGGTCAAATACCCTCACATACGCTGTCAAGAATGGTGTACAAGGCCGAGGAAGGACCGAATCTGCCCAACGTGTTTCAGGCATGGCCAATCCACACGACTTGGAACTTTTATGGGTTGACATGGATACCGTCCTTCCCAACTATGTGTCCAAGGTATTTGAGCTCATCCTGTATAGACTTTCACTTGCTCAATTATGCATATAGCTTTTGTCCTAAAAGGGTTAGGAGGAATTTGCGTAGACGTTTTATGTTCTCTTCCATTGGTTTGGAGAAAACCAGGATGTCGTCTTGGTAAACCAAGACAAAGTGACTGTGTTACATGGTGAATGTTTGGTTGATTTCTGCTTGTAAGGATGCTGGGGCATTTATTAGCCCGAAGCACAAAACTTGGAACTCATCCTCTCCCATGTGCATTCAAGATACTATTTTGGACACACCATCTTCCGTGATGCAAATTTGATGGTACCCATGAGACAATTTCAAGGAAGCGAACACCTTTTCCCCTTGGAGATGGTAAATCAGGTCCCCGATCCACCGTACATAAAATCATCTATCTACTATTGACCTATGTGCAGCGCTTGGCAGTACATGCATATGTGTAAACCACTGTCCTTTTTGTTTGCAAAAAGGATCGGTGAACCACACGGCAAGCTACTAGGCTCGATCCACCCTATTGCAAGGTACTCTTTGATTTGACGTTCGACCTCGCCTTTTTGCTAGACAGGGACAGTGCATGGGTCTGTACAGAGAAGTTGCCTCCGATTGTAGTGGACGTCTAGTCCACGTGTCGTTTTGAATAATTCTAGCCGATGGGCCTTGTGATACACATGAGAACTTTGCCAATAGAGATTTTATCTCTTGTGGGGTGTCTTCCTTCATTTCATCATCTACTTTCTGCAGCTAAGCAAAGAAGTATCAACAACCTTGTCGAGAACATCTCTTGGCCTGCATTGCAGACAAGGTAGCATGTACTTTTAGTCGGGTCGGTGATAATTCAGCACGTGAAATCAAGAGAACATAGCACTTTCTCTTTCAAAGAATCAAGCACTCTTATTCAAAGCACATGAAAGCCTTGTTTTTGCGGAATCAAGGATCACATGGCACCACGTCGAACACATCGATAAGGTTGAGTGCCTTCAACATGATACTCTGCGTATCCCTCAATGCAAACTTTTTGTTCATAAGCATCGATCAGGGGTACCGTACATTTGTCAGCGGTGACCGTTGCACCATCTGATAGGTCGTACTTCAGGTCCACCTTAGTAAATCCAAGGCTAACAAAGCCTTTATCCCCTCTAGTGTAGGTTAGCACGTTCACAAGAGCACCAACTAGGTGTCCTTTGAACTGCATCATCAGGTTACCTCTACTCTTCTGAGTTAACACACTCAATGACAGCAAGCCAAGTTTATGATTAGCACGTAATCTGTATTGCAGACATCGCAACTCCCGTGATTTACCTATTTGAATCCACAGCTTATGGACACGTGTGATTTTCTCTGGCACCTTTTACACTTTGAATCCAACTGGGTCAACATATTCAGCCAAAGGTATCTACACTTGGATTTCATTCATCTCAAATCCATTATTCAGGGCATCTTGATTCTTTACCATGGATTTTTGGATGAAAGCTATTTAGGTTGCACTTTTAAGTTTTTTGAACGAAAAAACTCGTATCCTTAAAGTCGATGACGTGCGGTGTTACACACCGTTTACAGATGGTGTTTGAGGCCGCATTAGCCTGACGCGGCTGGCCTGTCGTGGCCAGCTGAGTCAGAAAGACAAAGCTCGAGCGTGAGCATGGACTCTGCGACATCCTTCCTCTTTGAAGTGGATGTGAACCACTGTCGGTGTTCTGTTTTTGCGATTTTCGAGCGTTTAACCATGTCTTGGTTGCGTAGGCACCAAAAGTAACTAGTTAGGTACCTTTGCAATTCAATGAATAGCAAATTGGTCAAAGAAAGCTTTAAAAACATTGTATGTTATCAAACTCCAAGCACAATAGGGTTCCATGGATGTGATTGAACTCACTGATTTGAGGCCCATTGCTTCAATCAATGTGTCACATAGCTCTTAAACATTTTTTGGTGTATGCACCACCAAGCATGTTCGATCATGCATCTTGTCCAAAGATGCAAGGTTTAGTGGACAATGTCGGTCACCAAGTGTATAACGAGGTTCAACAGAGGGGATAAAACAAAAGAGAAGTTTGAATTCGTAGAAACCTTCTATTGTTTTGTATCCTAATTTGAAAACATGAACCCACACACGTGATCCAGTTGTACCACAGAGTGGTCCCCACTGATGTCACTCGGGGATGGGGAAAATCTGTACCATGGCCCTAACCGTTACCACGCCCGGGCTCGTTGCCCTGGCCACGGTCCTATCAGTAATCCTGTTTGAAGGAATATTCCTACTACGCCACCCTGACGAGGTGTAGAAGCTACGGCCAACGCCGTGGCCTCTTGTCCACCACCAGTAGCCTCAGGGCATTGAGTCCTAAAGTGACTAGACTGCATGAAGTTGTGGTAAATTCCATCGCATAATGCTGTGTTGCAATACTCATGCACTGCCTATAGCTTGTCATTCTCGCAAATGCACTTGTGGCTTCGGGCCTTGTGCCCACCAGCCTTCTTGGCTAGAGGATTTGTAGGCTACTTGCCCTTGATCCTGCCCCACCGCCTCGCTCAAGAGCCCCTGCAATGGCCATGCGCATGACGCAGCCTTGTTATACACATGCATTCAGACGTGCATATGAGGAGTGATCTGGGTTCGTTGAAGACACTTCACTCACGTTTTCTCGCAAAGCCCTCCAGCTTGTCCAAGCCTAGCCGGTTACCATCATGGTAGTTGTGTCCTTTAGCTTCTTGCTGGCAAGACCATCGCATATGTAATCTTGAAACAAGCACCCTGGATACTTGAAGGTCTAGGTGCCATCGCCCTCCGTGAAGCTTTTGACTTTCTCCACGAGTGCGGAGAACTCGCTCAAGTAGGCCTTGAGCAAGTTACGCAACTGCTTGAAGCCCTTGATCTTGTGGAAGGTGTGTAGTGCCTCCTTGCATTGGTTGTACTTCTTGTGCATGATTGCACAAAAAGCCTCCCATAGCATAAGCTGCAACTTGAAATGTGGGTGCTGCGCACTCCACTCCTTGACCATGCACTTGAAGAGCTTATCTTCAAGTCGCATCATGGAAAGTTTGTCCCACTGACCGATTAGCTCCTTGTGGATACACATAATTTACTCCAAGTAATTCAGCTAATCGGTCAGCTTCAAGCCCTTCCGCAAAACATTCACATAATGGAGGAAGGATGCGGTCATGACCGGCCTTGAATTCATCAAGGTAGGCAAGTCCTTGGTGCCACTGGGGGTGGCATCAGCACGTGAACCACGCTATGATCGTTGCTACATACGCACGTGGATCACGCTCTGGTATGCCTTGTGGAGGTCATTGCATCAATTGGTTGCTTTATGAGCGGCCAAACGTTGCATATGAAGATCACGGTTGAGGTCCATGATGCTCTGCCCAACGTGGGCCAACAGATTGGCAAACATGAACATCATTTCTGATGTAAGAGATTTAGCGATAACCTCAAGGTCCTCATAATCTCTATGCACCTTTACCCACTACAAGAGTGTACGGTTTGTGTGCACGCCTCTGAGGAGTCCCACCTTCCACAAGAAGCTGTTTTCAGCGATAGCACTTGAGTGGGCATGGGTCTACCCCATTGGAGCCACATCGTACAAAGGGGGATCAGTACCCACTTCTTTGGGCTGTGTTGCACCTCTACCGACGATGGTGATATTGAGTTTGCCCACCGCCTTGGCAGCCGAATCAACAACCCTTTCAACCGTTGTCTCGAACTTCCTTCACGAAAATGTCGTCCAGTTGGTTCTTGTGAGAAATTCCCACGTGATCGCTTTTTGCGGCTTTCTTGCTATCGGCAGCCTCTCTACTATTGGCAGCTTCAGGCAATCCGGTGGTCATCTTGCCCCTTTCGACCGATGGGATTGAGTTTGCCACATGATGATGGTTGTTATCGCAATCCTCATGGCTTTTGATGTCAGTGATGTCGTTCACTTCATTGGGGTCCATGCTCAGGTGGTACTCCTTGAGCGCATCCTCTGTTGTACAAGGGCCGTCTGTGTGTATGTCGACGTGCTCATCAGGCATTTTTCTGGCTTTTGCGCGCTTATTGATGTTGTCAAGTTTATAGTA
Source organism: Penium margaritaceum (assembly GCA_023375785.1). Taxonomy (NCBI): domain Eukaryota; kingdom Viridiplantae; phylum Streptophyta; class Zygnematophyceae; order Desmidiales; family Peniaceae; genus Penium; species Penium margaritaceum. The sequence continues at coordinate 23,055 of SZWC01015433.1, read as the reverse complement.
GGTTACCTTTGGCAGTACGGTAGCTGTTGGTTCGGCAACTATACTCGCAAAGATGGCTCTAAAGATTTGGATTCCGCTAAGGGTGTGCGGTGAGGCCATCACCTCCTAACCTTTGTTGGTCTTGGACGGTCCAGCATTTTCCATTCCGTTGTCAATGCAACCAGCACGTGAAGACCGTTGTGAAGGTTATCACACAACCTTGAATATGTGTTTCCTCTGGACGTGTTTGATTATTCTCTCACGACCGGGGAGGCCACCATAAATGTATTACAATTTTCTATGCCATCACGGACAGCACAACCACGCGGAAAAATACTAGCTTTGCTAGGTCACCGCGGGCGACACAATCACGTGTGAGAAAAAAATCTTCTCCTTCACGGTCGGCACAAACACATGGGTTGTATGCTTGCTTCCTGAATTGTGACTCATGGTTCTAGCTAGCTACTAGAACTGAGGAAAGTAAAAAACTAAAATTGAAGAAGATTGCAAGAGGTGTGTGGGGCGCAAAAAAGATGAGGAGAGAAGGAAGGGTAACTCCAAATAGAACTTAATAACTCCTCTACTCTCTATCCTTCTTATCTCTCGTCTTCTTCTTGTCTTCTTGTTGTCCTTGGCCTCCTCTTTGCATTCCCGGAAGCCACTCACATCTCTAGGTGATGTCTCCCTTGACCTGGGGGCTTTTGAGGAGCCGCCAAAAATCTTCAAGACCTCACCTTTATTCTTTCTAGGGTGCTCTCAGGTTGTGAGAGTCCCTAGTCCTTGGAAAGTTTGCTGTCCTGATTCTTGGTTGAGTGAGGGAGGAGGGAAACTTAAAGGATACAAGGGAGCTTGGTGGTTTTGAGGTGGGCACTTCCCACCTTGTAAAAAAAAATCCACCTAGCCCCCCGGAGTGAAGAAAAAACTTAGAGGAATTGGGAGGATGAAGATTGGTTCCTCAAGAGCTTTCTTACGTGATTTCTAGTACTTGAAACAGATAAGTGTAGACCCAATACACCCTTGTGGCATTTTAACTGGTAGCTACTTCTCCTCGTGGTGTTTCATGTATAATGTAGCCACCGGAATCATCGCATGCTTAGTCGCGAGAGTCGTCCTGGTCTGAAAACCCATGCAACAGGTTGTGTCTCCGGTGCTTGCACTGAGGTCGTAGTCAGAGTTTGCAGAATGGCAAACAGATTTTTCTTGAGGGCTTTTCTCCTCTGCGTCACTCTGGGGTAATCGTCATCAACTACCCATGCAAGGAGACTCAAATGTTTTGCGTCTCCAAAGGCCCATTTTCATTTTTGCCTCGCCCACTTGTTCCGAGTCCCAAACGAGAGGGATACTACTTCAAACTCGTGGGCTTGTACAAGTTTTCTATACGTAAGATGAGAAATTTATGATAAACAAACTTCAGTTCTGTTTTTTACACGATGGCACACAATGGTTGCATACCAGGCACGTATTCCAATTTCGCACCATCTCTTTGGTTTCTCTTTCACGCCTCACTCCCTCGCTCTCTCTCAATCCTTTGCCTTGCTCATTCAAAGAGGCAAGGGGGAGAGGGCAAGGACAAGGGATTGAGGCCACATGCTTCGACCCTGAAGGCCTCGTAGCCTCATGGCCACCCATCAAGTGACCAACTCGATCTGCAGCCAGTAGGTGGACGGCAGGTCACCTGACAGGCTACCGGCCGTACAGCCGGCCGGCGGCCAGCAAAGGCTGGCCATTGGCCAGCCCTCCCTGTGGCGAGGGGTAGTGTCCAACCACCCCTCACTTTGGTTAGGAGAGAGGGCCAAACTGGCTTTCCCAACTTAAGTATAAACCAGACCATTAATGGCCGAATGGACTCCTTGTGCCTGACGAGTTTGAAGGCGTACTTCTCCACTGTGGGGGTCAACAACGACAAAAAGAAGATTGACCGTACGGCCTCGAATATTCATGGCATAGCTTTAACTTGGTAATGTTAATGAAAGGCAATCCAACGGCAGCTGGAGACCTGCGTGCCCGATCAACGGCTCACGTGACCGCTTTCATATCGTTGACCACAATCGTACTACCTTTTGAGTACACCAATCTGTGCACGACTCTCTCACGCCACAAACAGCATGGAGCGACTTCATGCATGCTACACTTGCCCGCATTGGGAAGTTGAACAAGAAGTGTGACGTATTGTACAGGCTCCACTGCCTACATCAATAGTCGCATATGGTGGGGTATACGCGACAGTTCTGCAAAATCATCTGAGGCATTGAGTTTTATCTAAAAAAACTATGTTTCTCCTGCAACAACAGCCTCAAGCAGGATAGTCAGTGAACAATCGCCATTGTCAGCATCTAGGATGACCTTTTGCGAATGATTGCAGCAGCCGATTATATCATCAATGCCAAATAGAACACTCAGATGTAGGAATCCAAAGGTTGGCAGCCCCCAAGCCACGATTCCAATTGTGGTGAAGGAAAGTCGTAGTTAACAAAACCCTTAACCCCGATGAATATTGATGTCGTCCACCAATGCAATAAACGACTCTGCTGGATTTGCGAGAAGCCCAGTCATATCTCGCGTGAATGTCAAAAAATGCCATTAGCAGATTGGGAAGGGAAGGAGGTCGTACAGACAGAATGAGGAGTCGGAAAAAAAAAGTAGAAGGCAGAAGTAGACGGCTTACCTCCCTCCTGGTCAAAAGTATCCAAGACAATAGATCGCCCATCTGAGCAGCTCACATTGCCACATACAAGGGTACCTAAGATTGCAAAGCTTGATAAGGGGTACGAGGACGACCAACCTTCGCTATTGCTATGAGTACTTCCGAGGGATTGTGAAATTCCAAGAACGGCACTGGCCTTTTGGATGAAGGAGCTTCTCATAGCTTTTCAAGTGATGACGTAGTTTGGAAGCTGGGTTTGTAAACCGGACAGGAGTTGTTTGAAGAAAAAGAATTGACATACGATGACAAATCCGTCAACTTCATGAACCTCTCCGAAATTGAATGGGAGAGTTGCACGATGTAATCGTAACAGCGCAATAAACAACCGCAAAATCATCATCGGTAGAGAATTCATATCCCGGCTCAATCCGCGGGTAAACTGGAGCGGCGAATCAGTCTACGTCAGCATCACTGGCAGAAAACAATATCTTCCTCTGGTTGAAAGATCCAGGATGCATTGGCAGATACAAGAACCAGTTGAGGTAGAAGAAGCATAGGAATTTGGGATGGCCATAGAATGCCATCCAATATCTTGAGACATGGTCAAGAGATTCGTGAAATGCGGAGCTCAAACGTGGTTGGTCCACAAGAAGATAGAGGAGGCGGAAGAAATGGCGTCTTCCAAGGTGATCACATCAGCATTCATAATTGAAAAGCTTGCAGCTGTATGGGAGGAGTTTGCAGCACTCTTCAAGGAGTTCACAGGGACCTTTTCCCAACAAACAGCTTTTGAAGTAACCTTTGCAACAAACCGTCGATCATCAAACAGACCTAAGGTCGATCAGCAGACCAACGTTGAAAGGAAACTACTAAATGAGTGACCAGGATCCGATTGAACTCATGAAGGAGTTCGACGAGATGCTCTGCAGGGGTTCATGAAACCTTCCATGTCAACATACGTGGCACCTGTACCTTTTGCAAAACAGAAAAACAAAGACATACAGATGTGTGTGGACCACCAAACGTTTCACAAAATCACCATCAAGAACGACTACCCTCTTCCACGAGCAGATGAACGTTTTGTCCAACTGCATGGGGCCCGGATTTTCAACAAATTCATCTACGCAATAGCTATTATCAAATCTGCATATCTCATAAGGGCATTGCAAAGAAGGCATCATGCACTAGATTCACGCACCTTGATTTCACGGTCATGTTGTTTGGACTCAAAAACTTTCTCATACTTTTTATGGAGGCAACGGACAACATATTCTCTCCGTACCTTGACGACTTTGTTGTCATGAACGTCAACAACATCCTGGTATACAGCTACATACAAGAGGAGCATAGTGGAAGTTTGCGAAAAAAAAACATAAGATTTTACAAATAGACGAATGTTTTAGAAAAATCTCAAAGTGCGACTTTGGTTGTCTTTGGATTGATTTTCTGGACCACATCATCAGCAGCAAACGGATCACCGTGGACGAGAAAAAGGTGGAGGCGATCGCTGATTGGGCGACGCCCGCAGATGTTTGGGACTTCCAAGTATTTCTAGGCTTCTGTAACTACTACCATCGATGTGTAAAGGACTATGCCCGGATGCCACTCTCTGATCTCACCCGAATCACCAACGAGTGGAATTGGGAGGACAGTGAATAAGAACAGTTTATCTCTTTCGTAAATGTTGTGACATCTGTGCCAACCTTATGATTGGTAGATCCAATGTTGGAATACATCCTAGCCACCAACGCATCCAATAGAGCCACCAGAGCCTTTCTCTTCCACAATAATAGCAGCGGAGAACAAACGGTCGCGCATGTATCGATAAGAATACGTGGGTTGGAAATCAAGTATGCGGTGCACGGGAAAGAAAAACTCATAGTCATGTACACATATCAGACATGGCGGTGTTACTTGGAATGCCGATGTTGCATCATCTTCACTGACCACCAGACTCTGAAGCGTCTTACGAATCAGCCAGTGGATAAACTCAGTAGATGGAGTCTCTTGAGTCTATCTTTGACAAGGACATTGAGTACCAACCTGGAAAAACAAATGCGGCGGGTGCTTTAAGTCAGTGGCCATATGAGATGGCCAAGACCAACGCGTCCATCTTCAAATGAGGCCCGAATCTCGCAAGGCTGTTTGCAAAGGGCACAAGGAGTTCCGCGGGTGCAAAAAAGCTAAATCTTGGTTTGACGATCCCTATTAGCAACGGCGATTCACTTTCCAGGTTGTCATTTTGTCGAACGAGGAGTAACAAAGAATGGTATAGGGGGAATTCCACGACATGGATCCACATAGATACTTTGGTGAGGACAAGACACTCATGAAGCTGATAAAGAACTACTGGTGGGACAAGATGCAGACCAATGTATCGGTTTTCTGTGAACTGTGCAACACCTATCAGAGAAACAAACATCGTCCAATGAGTTCACTTGTTCCACTCAAACCACTATATGTTCCAATGCAGTCATGGATTGATAATGATATCGATTTTGTGATGGAATTTCCTGCAAATACCGAGGGTTATGACGCCATCCTTGTCTTGGTGGATAGGTTTTCTAAAATGTCACACTTCCTCCTGATGACAGGCATCGTCACCGCAAAAGGAATAGTGGGACTGCTTTAAAACCAGATTGTGTAGCTACATGGCGGGCCATGTACCATCATCAGTGATAGAGGTGGTTGCTTTGGAAGTCATTTTTGGCACAAATTGATGAAGCGTTAATACAATTGGTTCCTGCTATGAAAACTGTTCCATCGTGAAATTGAAGAGCAAATGGAGCAAACTAATGAGATGCTCAAACAGCTTCTTTGTCAATTATGTGAGCCGCACAACACCGATTGGGCAGCCAAACTACCCACCTCAAAACTTGCATGTAACCCCGCCACTTCCAATGCAACGGGTAATGATTTGTTGAAGAGAAGTATGTCAAACCTTCCACCATACTCACAGGATTATAGAGTAGCTCATACTGGGACCCTAGAAAAAGATTCCTAGCAGAGACAGCGTGCTACCATCACCTCTGCAAGTCGACAGGGGCACATAGTACGTGACCGTCAAGACATCCTGAGGCGTTGAAGCCGTGGAAAAAAAACCAAGTATTTGGTCAAGTAGTATGCCTACGACACCGCACACAATAGCTAGGAACCCTACGACATGAACGTCTAAGATGTCGATGAATTGATCGGTGGCTACTATCATCGTTGCCAGCCTGCGTCTATTAAGGCACCGTGACGTCGTGGCTAAAAAGGGGGAGAGATGTTACGTTCCTGACGTACACTATTCCTTAAACGTCGTGATTGGGAATTTCATTTCTTACATCCACGGTCCACGCCGCAACAACCTTGATATGTTTATGTCGATCGACCGAGGGCATGTCGGCCACTTACCCCAACCTTTGTTGTCTTGTTCAAGAAGGTTCTAACAAATATTTCCACTTTCCATAGAGGTTGACAGAAGTTTCCCAAACCATATCGATGTTTTGATATTTTCCTGTCGACTTCTTGATGGTGTGGATCTTTCCGAACGCGCACCTTGATATTCTCGAAGCCCTCCAATTTCTCATCAAAGCTTCTCGTAGTAGCCACTCACGCCGTGACCTTGCACCCATCGCTTAGCTCAAGCGTTGAGGACCCAACATATCCTACACTCTGATTCCCAGCATCATGTATGTGTGCTCGACTTACTTGACACTTGTTATTGAAATACAGGTCCTGTTAACACAAAATATCTAGCCGTCCCGAATTCTCGAATTGTCTTTGTCCTGCGCCTCATCTCTGTGAACCACCTAGCCTCCGCTGGATGTAGCAACGATTCACCAATCAAACTTGTTTCGGCATCTTTTGAAAAAAAAAGGATTTTTTAAGGATTACTTTGTAGGGCAAGGGCATACTAACCCTTCTACCCAATTCGCGATGGGGTTGGTGAGGCCCTACCCAACAAACAAACCGTATTGACGCTCTGCCTAGTGACTTAAAAAACAAGACTGTCTTGCCCACTCCCTTCACCATGCACGATCGAGGGCATGCGCCGCTGATCGATTAAAGCAAGGTGGGGCATGTCCACTCCCGTTGTGCTTCTCTCTCCCACCCGAGAAAAACGATAGAGTGAAAACGGCCGTTTTTTAAATCGAACGGAAACAATCATTCTCTTTTTTTCCTAACACGCAAACCCTGCTAGTGTTAACATAAAGGCCCTAATCAAACCAGACCCCAGAATACATTTGGGGTTTTAGGGTTCAAGTTTTGCGCAAGATCCTACGGGGCCCCACTACCATGGGTCCCAACAGGTTCCCTTTCAAGGCATGGGGAGTCTTGGACCCCCCATGAAAACCGAAGGCAACCCCCCTCCTCGAACATTCACAAACTTCTCAAACAAGGGGTTTGTGAGTGTTCAAAGAAATTGTTGCCGTCAACATGTCGACGCTGCATTGCATTCGACGACGACATGTTGCATTTTCTCGCCCTTCGTGGGTAAAACTGCGATGTTCTCGGTTTAGTGAGTAGGGGAGTTTAATTCATTTGAACACCGGATGAGGCATTTCTATTCTTCCAATTGCCGGGTAGGACATATACATTTTTGACATTTGTGGGTAATCCCTTCATGTACCCGTGGGGCAAATATATCCTAGTTGCTTGATTTCCGAAACACAGTGATGCCAATTAACGTGGAAAATCACGATAAAGGCAATGTCTAGACCCCCTATTGAAGCTATCACGTAACAGGTATGCCGATGTAACGTCCTCCATGAGTGAGCAGAATGTTTTTTAGGAGCACATGATGGTTTTCCTGGCAACGGGATACTTCCCAACTACTATGTAACCCAAAAGGTTAGCGCAAAGACGGGGCTCATTTGTCCTTTTTGGAGGCAAATCAGCTGCGGCAGCCTGTAGCGGAACCTGCGGCGGACCAAAATTTCCTACTATCCCTGTCGTGCAGCAGTTTGGCAAGCCTGGATGAGCCCCTTAGCTCCCTCTTCTTTCGTCACCCGATCACCTGTAACCTGCCCTCCCACGTAGGACTTGCTAGGGCCAGCTCAGCCTGCAAAGCAACATGGCCACTGGACACAAGGACGTGAACTCGAGTTGTGGGAGTGATCAAAGAATGTGCGACAGAGGGGGGGGGGTGGTCAGAATCGACAAGGTTAGTTATTGGTTTGAACCATTAAAGAATACGCTTCACTAAATTGTCAGCCGCGCACGCAAACAACTGCAACTAAGTATCCAGACTAATAGTTATGTCTCATTTTTGCGTTGTTTTGATGTCTTTGAACTGAAGGTTAGACTGAATAGTCAGACTTTGAACAAAATGGTCTGAAGGGTTGGCGATGTGGGGGATTGAACCGGTCTGATCCGTCGTCACATGTGATGACCGATCATTTCGCATACCTGAAGGAGTTGCGAAATGGCGTGAGTCGCTCGCTGTAGTCGTGAACGGCTACAGCGAGCCATGTTTCGGTTGTGGTAGCAACTCTGAGATTCCCACAGTGTTACTTGTCCTAACACTTGGTTGTGACTATCACTTGTGTTTACCATGGATTCTGTTTGTCGCCGTTCAACAGCACAATGTGAACTTGTCTGTTAGATCAGAGACATTCATGCCGCTATTCGTGAGCTTCCATGTAACCTTATTGGCACCCTCATCCTCCAGATCTTCTCTTGGCTGACGTGTTGGTGCATGCACGACAACAACTTTGGTGTACAACATTGGCTAGCAGAGCTTCGCAGTGGTCATCCTATGGGACTCTACAATATGTCACGGATGACCATGGCCACATGGCAAAGGATCCTCGGCCTCCTAGCGACTCAGTCTACACTACGCGACACTAAACTTGCTACCGAAGAAAAGCTTTTCATCTATGTCCAGTGCGTGTGCCACGGCATGAGTATCCGGCAGGTTATGGAGTGGTTTCAACGCGGTACAAATTTTGTGAGTTTTGTGTGAGGTTGCCCAACCTCTACAACACATCGCACCATTTACAATTTGGCAGCCTCGCATCAAAGATCCTGCATTCGCTGTGTGGTCCGGATGCTTGGATTACTTACCTTTGTTCAACAATTGGATCGAAGCCATCGATGGGACACACATCCCCGTCATCATCACCCGTATTCAATGACCAGCGTTCATCAACAAGCACTCATAGGTGACCTCAGAATGTCCTCGCTTTGTGTACCCCGGATGTATGGTTCACGTTTGTGACCGTCGCCTGGGAGGGACCAGTACATGATGCATGCATGTTTACTGACTCCCTTCAACGTGGGTTCCTCATACCGCCTAACAAGTTTGTCCTTGGTGACGCTGCCTTTCCAGAGGGCTTCAGTCTAATGCCACCTTGCAGGGGCGTTCCGTACCATTTACGGGAGTTGGGTAAACTGCGCCCAACTAATGCTCAAGAGCTTTTCAACTTGAGACACCCATCCGCACGATCCATGACCAAACGGGCGTTTGGAGTTTTAAAAGCCAGGTGTCCCATCCACGAGCTTTACCAAGCTATGAGGCCAGATTCCAATCAAGCTTAATGCTCTCGTATTTCGTCACACATAATTTCATTAAACAACACCAAGACGTGACATTTCCAGGGTGGGCAGATAGGATTACACCACTTGAGAGAGAATTGCGCCTCAACGACAACATCCAACTGGACGACAACTTGGTGACGTTTTCATTCACGGACTTTGACATGACATGGCACAGGCCATGTGGGCTGATTATATAAGTAATGCTAATGATGAGTAATGAAAGTTGGCATTCCACATCTCTTTCATGTTTAAAACAGACTGGACAAAAAATGCAATAACCATAATCAACATGAGACAAGTGAATACAAATTGCAAAAACGATATGAATCAGGCTTTCTCGGCATTGCCCAACATCTCCCATGTTGCAAGGTGGTCCACCGGAGCTTGCATGTTACTGCCGCCTGCATGGCCGTCGCTCTCCGCTTCTCCATGCTTCTCCCACTCCTCAACCTCTTCCTCGTCTTCGTCGTCATTGTCATTGTCATCCTCCTCCTCCTCTTCGACGGCCTCAGGGTCATCGTACTCAGGCGTGTAATTGAGGATTAGGTTTAGCATACATGCACGCACTCCCCCCTTTGAGTACACATACAAAGTACAAAGCTTTTCATCCATCAGCAGCACTTCTAGTAACTCCATTTCATCGTCGTCCATCATACTCCTGTCATTGCTGATGTCATTCACCACCATGGCCCATGGGGTCTTTGGTCCATAATCACAAGTGTCACATTCCAAATTCCGTATGCTTTTCACAACCATCAATAGCTTATGGACCGGGCGGTAAGAAATTCTGTGACGTGCGACCCTTCTGTCATCATCATCCACTACAACTTTGTCCCTATCACCAACCTTTTGTGCCACTTGTGCACTAAAAATGTGCGCACCAACAGCCTTATCTTCAATCCACATTTTGGGCGCAATCTTGAACCATGGCAAGTTATGACCTTGGAGTTTGGCAAAGCAGCATTCGTGCGCTTCAGCCTTTCCCAACTTTTGTTGTCAAGTTCAATGGTCCAACGGATGGGATCTTTGTGCCGCTCTTACCAACAATGTCGTACGCAAGACGCCATAGTTTTGCCAAAATGTTTCAGAGTTTGCAAACCTGCTCCGTGGGAATGTCGACATTGAGTTGTTTTTGAAACTTGTTTGCGATCATCGGATGCATCTTTGTCTACCACCCGCGTATTATACAAAACTTGCCATTGTACTCGAGCACTAGCAAAAGAAGCGTGACTTCCTTCTCGTGCGTCCACTAGTTTTCACTGAATTCACCATTAGTCTTGGTCTTTGTGTTTCTGTTGGCAGGGAACTTTGGCACAGCAGCGTAGGATGGGACTTAACCGGCGGTGTCGTTGTACTTGGCGGCTACCATGTCAGGAGTGGGTTTTGTGGAAATGCATGGCTCCTCCATTGATGCCTCGTCCCATAGAGGTAGAGAAGGGACATGGACTCCGCGCATGGCAGCGAGCGATTGGCTGATACCAACCAACGGCGTGCAATTGAAGTTATCTTTAGCAAGTGCGGAAGGAGGCGAGTCGACATATGGACCCATGCGCAAATGCTTGCGTTGTGCCTCGCTAACCTCACAAGAAAGGTTGCGTAGCTGCAATAGGCAAGCAGAGATGGGGACACCCACGCTAATACTGATGCATGGAGTCAATGTGGTTGTAGTCGCGATGAAGGAGTAGCTGGAAGTTGACGAGTTGCACTGGAACTGACGAGGTGAGATCTCCATGGTGGATGAATTGTCAAGTGTGAGTAGCACTGAACTATCATTTGATGTGGCATGCAGGTTCACCTTCTTTGTGGTGCTACGAGGCCGACTTGGCAAGCGTCGAGTCAGCCTGTTTGAAGATCCAAAGTTCGAATGCTCAAACTAGCATATCTTTGGACATCCCGAGCGTGCATCCAGGCTGCTTGTTTAAAAATCGTGAATGTTTCAGAAGTTGGGTTCATCCTACAACTAACTAGTGTTATTCTGAGGGCAGATTCCGAAATGAACTAAGTAGGTATGCGGCAAGGCCTTTTTGGCGGGTGCGAAGCCTGCCAGCTCTCGCACACCTGGCCGGATACTTTGCGTACCAGCCGGCAGGCATGCGAGAGCTTCGCAATGGGGGTAATCGATTCCCTTCGAGTTGGCTCCTGAATTTGAAGCTATGGCTTGTGCGGACTAGGCTTCTACCTTTGAAGGTTAAACAAACCGACTAAATACAATGAGTCGCGCATAACGAGGAACAAAACATTTAGGGTTTTAAGCAAGTTTCAATGAAATGTCGGTCCCCTGAATAGTCAAAGATTGTGATTAGTCTGAATATCCAAATTACATAGAAAATCTATATTCAAACCTTCAAAATCTTGTCCCAAACCAAAGGGTGACGCAGGTTGTCTATGCGCGTCTCGACCAGAGCCACACTTTGGTGTGAGCAGTTACACGTGTAGGGCGCTCAACTTCTGCATTCAAACTGCAACCTGTCTCCTTACGTCAGACGCCATGGACCCTCCTCACTCTCAGCACACGTGCACGTCGTCAACCGCTAGCGTTCCATTGGCTGCCCCTGTAGCCATATCGTCACTGGTCCAAGGCTCTACTTAAGCGTCTACCGATATGCCTGTGTGGATACACATGATGCGACTGTGCAACACGTAGTGTGAGAACAACAAAGCCGCTTGCCAGCGCATGAGGCTCGGCCCATTCGTCATCGCTCCAATCATCGCTCAACCTGCATACACCTTCAACCAAAGCCTGCTGGTTGGAACCGACGAACTGGCGTACGGCACCTTCCGCCACGTGCCAACACCTCTGTTATGGCACGAGGGCTGTCTTGACGCGGAAGCTTCCAGGGAGCGTGCTGTCAATCAGGCAGTTGAAAGCTATTCCGGAAGTAGTGGGCAAAGATACTGGTAACATGGTGAGCCAGGCCTGCAGCTGTGGCGAGAACGCACCGGTGTACTCTACCGCGCAATCCAACAGCATGGCGTCAACCGAACTCGTGGGTGGGCTCACAAAGAACTGGTGGACATCAGAAAAAGACGTGGCACTGTAAACACACGCGGTGGAGTATGCCACGGAGTTTCATGGCGTCCGTGGATGGCAGACACGTATGCACGACGTTCTTGCGAAGTTGTTCATGGACAAGATGAAGTGCGAGGAGCACCCGACGATGGAGCAGATTCGTCATTGATGCAACAATCTGGCCAAAAACATGGCGTACTACATTTTCGATAAGATAGGAGACCAGCTGGACCGCATCGGCTAGACCATTGAGGTCAAGCTAGCTGCATGGGAATATCTGAAGCGTTCAAATCCAAGAACTACTAAATTACAGGGAAAAAAACTGCCATGGTTCAGTTTAGCGACCAAGCTATGGATTCGCGACAAAGCGGTGAGTGAAAACTCATTTATTGTTATTGAGGCTAGGACTGTCCGTTAGAAGATGAAGGGTAATGATGAGGCTGGTGGGGGGGGGGTGACGCTCCTTTGATGCCTCGGAAGGTGTTTGATCGTCAGATAGACAAAGTCACGGCTGTTGTAAAGAGTGCTACCTGTCTTGAGTGTATCATCAAAGATGACGGACCCAAAACACCATGGGCCATGGTGGTGCAGGACGTAAAAAACGATAAGAAAATGTCCGAGGATTTCAAATTGGAACTCCTTGAATTGTTGCAGCGCGACGACAAACTGTGCGTGCTGTATGTGTACTCAAAAGGTGCACTCTGCTCTCGTGTGCTTAACATTGTTCTTGGTCGTGAGATAGGGGCAAGTGAGCATGCAGGAAACGATGGTGCTGAGGATGCGGGTGAGGAAGAGGATCGTGGTGGAGAGGATGACGAGGAGGAGGAGGAGTACAAGAGCTTTGGGGCAGAGATAGAAGTGACACTTGTTAAGGACCCTCGTGTGCATGTTGTGAACCTTGGTGATGCGCGCCTTGCTGCTGATGAGGAATTTGATGTAGCGGATTATTGATTTGTAATCTTGCTTTGCTTTCATCAATCATTATGCTTCATTAACTATCACGTTCCAATTCTATAAATAGAGAATCATAACAAACATGCGTAGTAACATAAGAGTCCCACATGTCTGTCACATTTATGTATTTACGTGCTCTTGTGATTGCATCCCCATGTTGCCTGCCTATCGGTCGTACTCGATGGGGCATGGGTTGATCACCCGGCCTAACTTCATTTGCCCACTATGGAAAAAAACATCTTATCTATCCTGGATAAGGCAGTGCATCCCTTGTAAAATTCTGAACCGGGCTTCCAAATCTCTGAAAGGTCATTCGATGCAGGATGGAGCGCTTGCGTGTCTCATGTTGAATAATTCTTGTGCGTTTTGTGGACGTAGGTTTCCCGGTCCGAACTCCTGGAGGTGATAACTCACTCCACGATAGGGTGGCATGAAATCAAACCCTTCTGGAAATGCTAAATCAGTGAGAAAAGAAAAAAAACCCTGCGGGAATCGAAAACCTCAACGCAATGCATTATTGAACATTTGGGCATCGTGCACTGAACCTTCCCAGCCAACAGTGATGAATGTAAAGCGTGAATAAGGATTGCACGCAGTTAAAACATTTTGTGTAACCTGCGAATGATGATTAATGTATGCTGCTCGTCGAAGAATGTTGACAATCACCGTTATGTGAGTGCCGTCGATGGCACCAACGCATTCTCCAAACCACGGTAGACAATCCTCTCGTCCAACCCAGGCGGCGAATGGTGGATCTCCGTGTTGTGGCTGATGAATCACGGATGGCGCGAGGGTGAGTAGGGTGTCGACCACCTTGCATATGGTTCGATGAATCGTGGCAGCACCTCTTTGAAATCGCTCCATGAGTTGTCACACCGACATGGCGTGACAAACACATTGGAGCCATATGAAAAGCTTCTTGTCGGTTGACAATTGTGTATGATGAAGCGTTGACTGAGTAGTAAGATCATCGAGAACCGCACACCAGGTTGGAATTGTCATGTGTGACATGTTGAACAGCCGCAAAGGATATCCGCGACTTAACTCCTTGGCCCACTGAGGACCGCAAAGTGTGCCACCATGCTTGTGTTGACGAGTGAGGGGAGAAACCAGGTGTAGCACGAGGGAAGCAATGGGCCCCTGGATGAGACTGAAAAGCGAGTGTGAATATCTTTGATATGGCGGATGAGGACACGGCGCGTAGCTGCTTGTAGACAAACAGATTCCATAGTTGATGGCAAGTTACTCGTGCAAACAGTGTACCACGAACACGCACTTTGTACAAGTACGGGTTGCGTGATCGTGCTGACATGCACATCAACACGCTGTGATTGTACTCAACATTGGAACGTTTAAAATGCAACTGTTGCCCGTTGAAAACGCGACACGTCCAGCCAGTCCTACGTGGAGCACTTGACAGTGAGGGGTCCCGGTTCGACCCTCGCCGCTTACAACATCTATGCCACAAAAAGTTCAACGCTTGCCTTCAAGTTAACAACCGGTGCAAAAAAGTGGGTTGAAACAAAGTGGTAGGCCTTACCGCAAAAAGGTACGCAACCTCTTGCGCGGGCGGCTGCCTTTAAAGTTAGGCCGCCAAGTTATCGATTTCTATCGCATACCCCCAAAAGTTCATTTTGAAACCTCCCCTGAGGCGCTTTGGGCTTTTAGTCTATGGGAAAACACATCCGAGCTGCTTTGTCTACGACCCGCACCTATAGCGACCGTCGAGCGAGGATCTTAACGAAGGAAGGGACCTGTTTCGTAAGTGCATACATTGTAAACTTTGACTAACAAATCTGACATCTAAAACATGCGGTGTTCTCATCACATCTATATCTACGACTGCTACCCTCGAAGTTTTCCATCCTATATACCAAACTGTGAGCTGATGAAAGTGAATAGCGAGCCCTAAGAAAACACACCGTCACCGAATAGGGTCTAAGATCCTTCTGTCCCACTTCGCAGCCATTAATGTACTCCCTCCTGTCCGCATGACCCCTATGGGCTTGCCGATGGTAAGTTTTCAGCCGCGCGATAGACACATAGGGATTATCGAGCAACCACTTGCTCCTATCGGTGACCCTATCAATGTTATGCGGATGCATGGTAAGTCATTATCCATTTGTGACTATTTGCCCCAATGGTCAGTCAACATGATGTTTTCTTTAATAGTGTCTAGAAGCCATAACGTTTTACAGGCTGCATGAGGCTTCCGACAGTATGGCGCCTCGACCACAAGCCTCTTTGAAACACTAGGATTACATCGAGCATCGCGGACTATTGAAGAAAGGCGGGCTTAACTCTGGGTCAAAGGTAGGATCTAAACAAGCACCTCGCGTAAACTTATCCTTAGTTTGTTTAGTTCAAATGTTTAGTCCATTCATCGAGCTGCGCCTTTGGTTAACCAGTTAGTCAAGATGGACTACGAGAGAAATAGATGTGGCCGTTGGAAGCCCCTCGCAATAGAAGACGGCCAGTACGCGACGTAGACGGTCACAAACACGAGCGCTCGCTACACCGTTTGTGCCATCGTGGGCATAACCAATAACTATGCAGTCGATTTTGGAACTCACCCAAAGAAAGAGAGACGCAACAGGATCTAAGGCCTTGAACCGACATCATGGTTTTGACTTTTTTTTTTCCGTGTGTTGGGGGCGAGACACGGCGAGACGATGTCGTTTGCGAGAGCCTGCAATCATTTCCAAAGTCGCCAAAGGGAGTGGCAAAAAAAAACCAAGAATCACATGAGATCCATTGATTTCTTCTGTTTTGGAGGTGATTTTGTCCTACATGACATCGTTTCCACACTATGGGCAACGTCGTACCGGCAAAAAAAAACTAGAATCAGAAGAAATGCCTATGATGTTGACTCTAGAGTAAAATGTGATTTAGGAAATCATTTTACAATTCTTGCAGCAGCATCTACAGTCAAAGCGATGCTCTCCTTCTGCCGACAACAAGAGAAAACTTTTAGACTTTGGACGAAGCGTTGGGTGTGCGAGTCGGCTGCCGAAGTCGACGCACCCTTGCGTCGCGCAGCACGCATCAACGTGCTTCCGAAGAATTAGGGATTATATCCGTCAATATCGGACATCATGACGCGGGAGTTAAGAGGAGTCCTACTTGATGACCCACTGATTCGAACTGCTTCCCTCCTGTTCGAAGAATCATAAAAGAATCGGATTTTGAGAGGGAAATGTATGGAACCGTGGAATCAAAATCAGAATCATGACGTCGGTTCAAGGCCCAAGGCCGCACACCTCGTGCCTCGTCCAATGTCGGAAAGTTTTCTCGTGCCATCGGCAACAAGAGAGCGTGTATTTGATTGTAGATACTATTTCAGATTTCGTAAAATGATTTCCTAAATCATGTTTGTCTTTAGAATCAACATCATAGGCATTTCGTCTGATTCTAGTTATTTCCACCGATAGTTCGGTAACCATTCTTTTTGTCCCTTGGTCGTAACCGGTGGGAGCGGGAGGGTCTCCAAGACACCAAAACAAGCCCGAGGATTGAACCCGGCCCCCCGAACAACTTACAGCTTATGTATTCCGGGGTGCTTCCACCAGCGGTGGAGTCTATGTGTGATTTTGTTCATGAAGTGTTCTCTTCCCTCGTGTGCTCTGCACAGGAAGGGGGCTTGTGTTATTTCAGTGTGGAGCAGTTGGTGGGTCTTCGTTTTTTTTCCTACCAAGAGGGAGTTGTGCCAGTCTTAGAGATACATGTGTGAGGTGGTCTTGAAGGAGGTGTGGTATTATTGCCAGAATAGTTTGGGTGGGGTTATGCGTTGGTTGGGCCCATCTTTCTTGCCATAATCGGTGGAAAATGTTGGCTTGTGTGATTTCCCAGAGTGTGCACTTATTGTCAGGGGTTGTGGGTCCGAGGAGGATGTTTGGAAGATTAGGTGCCTTCTTGGGAAAGAAGTTATCGAAAAGGATGCGGAGACGTTGGATGACTGGTTGGATATTGCGGCATTGCATAAAGCAATGTGCAATCGTTTCTGGATGGTTACAACGTGGGTAGAGTGGAGACAACGGGGGGGGGGGGGGGGT
>SZWC01015432.1:40875-56234 GCA_023375785.1 Penium margaritaceum | reverse complement strand
CGTGCGTGCGTGCGTGCGTGCGTGTGTGCGTGCGTGTGTGTGTGTGTGTGTGTGTGTGTGTGTGTCTGTGTCTGTGTCTGTGTCTGTGTCTGTGTCTGTGTCTGTGTCTGTGTCTGTGTGTGTGTATTCATGTGGTAATGGTGTCATCATGTTGTGGTGTTGGTGTGTTGTTGTGTTGTGGTGTGGCAACTTGCCCTTGCCACTGGCAAGGGCTGCTGTTTGATGTGCTGACTGTTGTGTTTAAACCAGTCTTCTCTGGGGACGGGGTGTTGGTGTTTTATTGGTTTTGCTCTGAACTGAAGAATCCTTGGTGGTGCATACGTAATTTGGTTCCTTTCAGTTTGGCCTTCTTCCATTCCTCATCTGTGGCCGCTCTTGCAACTGGTGCGTCGTGCTCCTTATGTGCAAGGTTAAGAATCATGCCTTGCAATTGTAAATGAAGTGACAAGTACCCTACCGCCGCCGGCATTCGGAAACAAAAAAACTAAGAATTTGAGACTGGTTCGAAGGCACGGTTCGAGTTTAGGAGGGCGATTTACCATAAGGTCCCCTCCGGACGGGCCCATATTTCAAACCTGGTTGACGAAAAAAGCCAAAAATAATTTACCCCCCAAATAGATATCCGAATTTGGCCTGGAGTAAGGTATGTGCATGTATCCACTCACATATACACAGCGATTTATCTCGCAAAATGTTGGAGAAGTCTTCACTTATATCAGGCCATGAATCCTTTTCCTTGCCCAGGTACATCATGCTGACGGCATGCACGGTGGCACTGTTCGTCCTCATGCCGCCCCGCGGGCCCATGCCCATCGACGTGGTGGTGTCGTCGTGGCAAGGGCTGAAGGAAGTGTTCCGGAAGGCAAAGCTGAAGGTGGACGCTGCTGACGACGGCTACGTGGAGATGTTTGACACCGACGGCAATCTCGTGCTCATTCCGCGGGTGGCCAATCAGGGCACGGCGGATGTCGAGACGGCGGCACACACGTCGGACCGGAGGTGGGTTTGTGATGATTCCGTGTGCGTGTGCGTGTGCACACTCGCTTCTTGCGCACGTGATTCTGTTCATGTTGAAGTGGATGAGGACGGTTTCATGGAGGTGTTCGATTCGGACTGCGATCTCGTGCTCGCTTTGAGAACGAACAAGAGTGGCCACTCTTGGCCACTCTTGGCCACTCTTGGCCACTCTTGGCCACTCTTGGCCACTCTTGGCCACTCTTAGCCACTCTTGGCCGCTCTTGGCCACTCTTGGCCACTCTTGGCCGCTCTTGGCCACTCTTGGCCACTCTTGGCCACTCTTGGCCACTCTTGGCCACTCTTGGCCACTCTTGGCCGCTCTTGGCCACTCTTGGCCACTCTTGGCCGCTCTTGGCCACTCTTGGCCACTCTTGGCCACTCTTGGCCACTCTTGGCCGCTCTTGGCCACTCTTGGCCACTCTTGGCCGCTCTTGGCCACTCTTGGCCGCTCTTGGCCACTCTTGGCCACTCTTGGCCACTCTTGGCCACTCTTGGCCACTCTTGGCCACTCTTGGCCGCTCTTGGCCACTCTTGGCCGCTCTTGGCCACTCTTGGCCACTCTTGGCCGCTCTGGCCACTCTTGGCCACTCTTGGCCACTCTTGGCCGCTCTTGGCCGCTCTTGGCCACTCTTGGCCGCTCTTGGCCACTCTTGGCCACTCTTGGCCACTCTTGGCCGCTCTTGGCCACTCTTGGCCGCTCTTGGCCCCTCTTGGCCGCTCTTGGCCACTCTTGGCCACTCTTGGCCACTCTTGGCCACTCTTGGCCACTCTTGGCCACTCTTGGCCACTCTTGGCTACTCTTGGCCACTCTTGGCCACTCTTGGCCACTCTTGGCCGCTCTTGGCCACTCTTGGCCACTCTTGGCACGTTGGCCGTGCCACCAAGGCATGGCCGATGTGCAGGCGATGACGACCCAAGCATGTGACTGGAGGTGGGCCTGAGAATTTTGACGAGTGTCGATGCTTCTTTCGTCTCCGTCTTGTATGTGGCAGCTCCTGTGGCTCAGTTTCTAGCGATTTCCTCGTAGTTGTGGGTACAGAAGAAGAGGTGCACGGGGAAGAAGAGGTGCACGGGGCCCCATCGTGAGAGCAAGTTTCTCGTGAAGACGGCAACCTTTGTTTCCAGACAACTTCAGCTGCATGCACAATCCGTTTGACTCTCTGTTAAGACGACAAACTCTCTGCATCATTGCAAAGTGTGAACTATGCCCCCCTCCTCTATACGTCCCGATGTGCAGATCCGATGGCCCCCAAGCGCGGATCAAGTCAGCCACCTCAGCCTCTGACGGTTCTGCGGTGCCCATAGAGGATAAGGATAAGGAAGACGCAACGGCGCATCGGAAAGGGGCTTCCGGTCTGACGATGTTCGGCGTCCACATCCCGACGCCCATCACGAGACTCCTCAGCGCTTCAGGGCCATTGGCAGCGCTCATTGCATCGCAAGTGGCGTTGTACATGGGCCTCCTTGCGAAAGACTGGGCATGATGGTTCTGTTTTTCTCGGGTTATGTACCGTCATACATCAGTCTGGTATACACTGAAAGATTATTTGCATTATGGGAAGCATACGCCACCCACGACTTGGATTCATGCCGGCTCAGATGCTACAACTGAAGATTTGAGGTTTTTGCTCAAATTTCCCGTCAGCTCACCCACTCTGGTTTGTGCTATTGAAGTACATGATCATTATCTGCTATCGACCACATGTAAAAGGAAACCTTTGTTGGGCTTGCCCTACCAGGCCATGTACGTGGGATCGGCCAAACTTGTCACATGCCAGCTTGTGTGTTTGATCCACGCCTTTCATGATGTTTTGCCGAAGCGGTGCTCATGCCAAGACGGGTCTGTAGGCAGTGGAGTTCTCGTTGGTCGCGACAGTAGCTTCAAGAGACCATTAGGAACTAGCTACAATGCCATCTCTCGCACTTACTTTGTGCAAGGGCTCTTTAGGAGTTAGCCTACAAGTTGGTTCTTGGTCGGAAATGAAAAAGGATGGGGCGAGTTGTTGAGTGAACTAGAGCTATGTTTAGGGTGTGTGGTCTACAATGATGGTGGCCATTCCATAGTGAATTTGATTGGACTATGTGAGGGTGGGAAAGTAAAGAAATCAGGGCATGGTTGGATGTCCACGGGTGGAGTAGTTTCTCGCTCGATTTGTGGAGTTAAGAAGGACAGTTGTCTCCAGTCTCCATGAAATCTGAGTTGCAAGTCTATGCCGCTGGCGGTGATGGAAGGTTGAAGCATTCACATTGGCCACATGGGGTGTTAAATATGGACTGATGCAAAATTGGAGTTGTCTGTCTTGGAGGAGTCCTATCCTCTAGCATATCCAAACACACCCTTGCAATAATGCCATCCATTCTAGCCCTTGAACTTCTCATCTAGGGTTGACTCCTCCAATTTTCGCATTTTTCTCTTGCATGGTGAAAAACTAGCATCTATTTGCCAACTACAAGTAAAATTGCAAGGTAGCCGAAACTGCTTGAGCAGCTAGTTGATGTTGTAATTTTTTGGGTTTAAAATACGGCGGTGCCCATCGTTTCGCTCAATATATCAGCGGTGTCCATAGTTGAAAACGGAAAGACCGCGGAATCCATAGTCGAAAACGGGAAGTCATGGTTGTCCAGATCGAAAACGAGATGCCAGCAGTGCCCATGTTTTTCATTGTGCGAGCGAAAACAGAATATAATGACAACTGTATCCAAGTCGGACTTCGCTCTCAAAGTCAGACTTCGCCGACTTCGAGGGCGTAGTGGGCGACGCTGACACTGGCCTCGCCGATGTCAGAAGTAACTCTGCCGCGAGTTTTGGAGGTCGCAAGTGCGAACTCCAAAACTCGCGACAGGGTGCGCCGCGTCTTGCAACCCCCCCCCCCCCCCCACTATCCGACAAACCCCTAGTTGAACTGGGGGGTTTGGGTCTTTTTTTTACTTGCCCGGGCATCTGCGAAAGGAAGTGATTCGAGAAAGGAGAGATTTGTGAAAGGAGCTGACTTGCAAAAGGTTGTGATTTGCAAAAGGAAGTGATCGGCAAAAGGAGGTGATTTGTGAAAGGAAGTGATCTGCGAAAGGTAGTGATCTACGAAAGGAAGTGATCTGCGGAAGGAAGCGATTCGCGAAAGGAAGTGATTTGTGAAAGGAAGTGATTTGCGAAAAGAAGTGATTTGCGAGAGGGAGTGATTTCTGAAAGGAAGTGATTTGCAAAAGGAAGTGTTTTGAGAAAGGAAGTGATATGCAAAAGGAAGTGATCGGCATATTCCTTTTCTTCTATCACAGCGTGCGCCGCATCTTGCAACCCCCCTCAATATCCGACAAACCCCCTAGTTGACCTGGGGGTTAGGGTTTTATTTTTTTTACTTGCTTGGGCATTTGCCAGGACCCGCGGCAGCGGGGCTTGGCAGATTCCCTTTCTTTTGTTGGTTTTTGCGCATCTCTCATTGTGCTCTGTTGTGTCCTCCCGGCTTGTGTACATCGGCGTGCAGATGACTGACGGCGAGACTCGACGCTGATGGAGTGTCGTCCGGTGGAGCCGACGCACGCTGAGGTCTACTCGCAGTTCGCTGGAGCCTCCTCTCTCCGGCGACGTGCTCACCTCCATCGGCAGGCCTCCTCGGCGGTCGTGCTGCCGGTGGTCACTGCCACCGCAGTTGCTGTCTGCATGCGTCCAGCGCGTCCCATGGCGTCTGTATCGTCATGCTCTGCCTAGGGTCCTTGTTGCATGTTGCATGACCCTGTTCGGCATCATGGATCATCGTAGGCACTGCCTGGGTTCAGGCAGCGATAACTCCTTGCTACTGTTTTTCTAGTTGTTTCTCACTGCACGACTGCGTTCGCAACGTCAGTATTATGGTATGGTCCAGTTTTCAGGCAAAACGGACGACGCCCGGGTTTTGGGCTGTCGGCTGTCTGGTAGGGCTCACCGAGAAAACCCTGCCTGCAAGAAAATAGGTCTATCTCCAGATTGGCTGGTTAGCTGAGTAACAAGCTCTACAGAGCTGGGGGGGAGCTAGAACTTGGAGGGGTCTCCCATTGTTGTCAATTCTTGATTGCTAATCAGTGACTTTCAGTTTTTAGCTGCTTTCTGGCGCTAACACTGGCGCGCGACTTCTGAGTAACAAACCCAGAGCTTCCAGACTTAGTCTCTAGAGCAGCAGACTTAGGGGGCAGCTGACTTAAGCAACTAGCGTGGAAGCCCGCACGTTGCATCAACAACGCTGCTGCCCCAACCTGCTGCCTAGCATTTCTGTCTTCGTATCAGAGCCAGAGCGTAGCAGCAGCAGCAGAAGACTGACGTACAGGTGCCAGACAACGCCGGCAGACCTCCATACGCGCAAGTGCAGGGGAAATGCTGCCGGATTTTTTCCGGCAGCATTGACCCGCCTGGTGGCGGCGTCAGAATTTTTCCCACGGCCACTGGGCCAGGGGAAATGCTGCCGGATTTTTTCCGGCAGCGCTGACCCCACGCTTGACGCGAAGAGGTGAGCGGCCGGCCACGTCAGGCCCTTGCTGGCGACGACGCACGTGTGACGTCCTCCAGGTGTGACTGACAGCAGCAGCCAGCAGCAGCAGAAGCAGCTTGCCGTAGCAGCGAGTAGTGGCAGCAGCGGCCGGTAGCAGCAGCACACAGCAGGAGCTGACAACAGCAGCAGCTCGCAGCAGCAGCAGCCCGCAGCAGCTGCAGCCGACAGCAGCAGCAGCGGCAGCGAGCAGCAGCCGATAGCAGCAGCAGCGCGTAGCAGCTCGCAACAACAGCAGCCGGCGGCAGCAGCAGCAGCCGGCCGCAGCAGCAGCAGCAGTTGCGGCTGCAGCAACAGCCCCAGCAACAGCCGCCGCAGCTGCCCGCAGCTCGCTGCTCGCTGCGAGCAACGAGCTGCTGGCAGCGAGCTCACTGCCCACTGCGAGCAACAAGCAGCGAGCTCGCTGCTCGCAGCTCGTCGCTCGCAGCGAGCAATGAGCTCGAAGCGACGAGCAAGAGAAACAAAAAAAAATGCGCAGGGACCCCCCCCTGTTCGCTACAGGCGCGGCAACAGCAGCAATAGCCGCAGCAGTAGCCGCAGCAGCAGCCGAAGCTTTAGCAGTAGTCGCAGCCGCAGCCGCAGCCACAGCAGCCGCAGCAGCAGCAGCACCCGCAGCAGCAGCCGCAACCGCAGCCACAACAAGAGCAGCAACAACAGCAGCGGCCGCATCAGCCGCAGCAGCAGCAGCAGCAGCGGCCGTAGCAGTCGCAGCAGCAGCCGCAGCTGCAACAACAGCGGCAGCAGCAGCAGCCACCGCAGCAACAGTAGTAGCAGCAGCCGTAGCAGCCGCAGCAGCAGCGACGGTAGCACCAACAACCGCGGCTACAGCCCCACAGTAGCGGCTGCATCAACCGTTGCTGACGTCAGCGGCCGTCCGCTGACGTCACTACTGCCGTCACTACTGACGTCATCAACAAAAAATAAAAGAAAACAGGGGGCAAAATAGTAACACTACACACACGCTGTAGCCTCTGCTGACGTCCGCCATCCTCAGCTGACGTCACTGCTGACATCAGTTGCGTACAAAAAAAACAAAAAAAAACAAGGGACAATAAACCATGGCTGGTAGTCCCGGTGAGGAGGTGTCCTCCTCTGTTGGGGGGACCCCTACCCCCCTTTCTTGCAGCGACTGCAGCAGCAGCAGCAACAGCAGCAGCAGTAGCAGTAGGAGCAATAGCAGTAGCAATAGCAACAGCAACAGCTGCAGCTGTAGCAGCAGCAACAACAACAACGGCAGCAGTAGCAGTAGCAGCGGCAGCAGCAGCAGCGGCAGCAGCAGTAGCAGCAGCAGTACCAACAGCAGCAGCAGCAGTAGTAAAACCAGAAGCAACCCACTGGTATCGTTGGCGGCAACCCTGACCCCCTCGTTGCTCTTCAGCAACAGCTCGCCGCCTTGACGCAGCAGCTTGCAGTGCTCCAGCCAGTAGCCTCCCAGATTACCACCAGTGTACTGCCGTCGTTCATCCCTCCAGGGCACGCCAGCCAGCTGTGTTTCCTGCCACGTACTACCTGGCATAGTAGCAGACTCAGCGCCAACGGCAGACAGTGACCTCCGTCCTTGGTCCCACTCTGGGTGCCGGCCCTAGGCAGAAGGACTTTCAGACGCCGCCGCCGCCACTTTCTTGCCGGCGAGCAGTTTCGGAGCTGGAAGCTCAGCTTCCGGTTCTGGGCGTAGGGTGAGGGCCTGTGGGCATACTACACCCTCCCTTACGACTCCACCCAGGCCGATCAGCTGTATGACGCTGGTCGCGCCGTCCGTGCCCTTGTCCCAGTCGCCCCTCCAGCTTTCCGCCTGGCCCTGGAGCCTTTCCTCGGCGACTTCACCGCTGGCAACATCCCAGACCCTGCAACCGCATGGCACGTCCTCACCAGGCCCCATCGCCTGTCTAGGGACGCTGAGATCAGCCGTCTGCTCCGGGAGTTCAACTCCCTACACATGGGGGAGACCGAGACGGTCACTGCCTACTGGCAGCGGGCGGAGGACATCCTTCGTCGTCTCGGTAAATCTGCTCCGCCCCCTCTGTCCGCGCTCCTCACCATCAAGCGCGGCGCCACCAGCACATACGCAGACGTTTTCGTACACTACCCCCAGGAAGTCCTCTCCACCATGGCGGCCCAGGGCACCTTCATGCCCTGGGCATATGAGCTCTTCCTTCGCATTGAGGAAGCTCGCCAGGAATCCCAGCTCCATCGCACGGAGGCTCTTGCATCCCCTGCCGTTGCCTCCCCTGCCGTTGCCTCCGTGGCCGTCGCCTCCCCCGCCGCAGCTACCTCATCGTCTTCGGGGAAGAAGAAGAGAAGCCGGAACAAGAAAGGCAAGGGTCCACCGCAAGAGTAGCAGTAGCAGTCGTCGACCGGGTCCAGCGGTGGTGGCTCGGTCTGCCACAACTGTGGCCAGCCCGGGTACGGGTGGTACACGTGCCCTCTCCCGACGGACGAGGCGTGCGTCATCGCCACCATGCGTCGCCAGCGGGAGCGCCGTCTCGCCTCTGCCGCCATCGCTGCTGCTGGCCCTGAGACTCCGACCTCATCCAGCAGCTCTGCCACTCCGACAGCTCCGCCTGTCCCGCAGACACCCGCGCCGCAGCAGTACTACCCACAACCGTCGACGCCTCCGCTTCCTTCGCCGGCTCAGTCCTCCTACTACCCGGGCTCCGGCGCTGTCACTCCGCACTCCGTTTATACTCCCGGACCGTCCTCTCGTGAGCGTCAGCTGGAGTAGTTCATCGTGCTCCAGCTTGGCCTGCCTCGCCCTCCTCCCCAGGGAAGTGCGAGTTGTGTCACCTCCTACCCTCCTGTCCAGCCCTGCATGACTGAGACTGAGCTGCGGTCGTGTCCCGTTTCCTCGTCTGTCTCGTCGTCTTCCGTGGTCTCCTCCACCCCCCTCCTTGACGACATTGCGTGGCTTGACGATTGGCAGTCTCGTTTTGCGCCTCCTTCCACCGCGTCCGCGTCCCTTGCTTGCTGCCATGTGACCGTTAGCGATCTGGAGACCCCTGTCTAGGACCCTGCTGAGACCTGGATCATCGACTCCGGGGCCACGCATCACATGACGGCCTCTCGTGAGGCCTTCAGTATGCTCGGTCCTGTAGGCGATGTCTCCAGTGTCCGGACGGGTTCCGGACAAGTGTTGCCTGTCCGTGGTGTTGGCGTCGTTCGTTTCCGTGGTCTTGCCGGTGACATCTTTCTGACCGATGTCCTCTTCGTCCCTGGTCTCGAGCTAAGCCTCCTGTCCGTGACTGCCCTTGACCGCATGAGCATGGACGTTGTGCACTCGCGTGGTGTCGGCACTGTGTCGTTGCGTCCGTCTGGTCTTGTCGTACTACACGCCACCGCCCGTGGCAACCTGTGGCACGTTCCTCGCCTCTCCTCTTCTCCTCCCGTCTCCTCCCCGTCGGCCGCCACAGGCCATGTGTTTGTCACCAGTACGCTTTCTCCTCAGCACACCCACCTCTTGCACCGCCGCCTTTGCCACGTCCACTCTGCCGCCGTAGAGAGCATGCTCCGCACCCAGGCGGCCAAGGGCCTTGACCCGGAGACAGTCCCTCTCTCGTGCCCCACTGAGTGCATTGACTGCGCTCAGGGGAAGATGCATCGGTCCACGTACCCCTTGTCTTCCTCCCGTGCGTCCGCCCCTCTCGACCTTGTCCACTCGGACNGACGACTATTCTCGCTACCGCTGGGTCTTCTGCCTCCGGCAGAAGAGCGATGTCGCCCGAGACATTCAGGATTGGCTTGTCCTCGCGGAGCGCGAGTGTGGCCGCTCTGTTTGCCGCTTTCGCTCCGATCGCGGTGGAGAGTACATGGGTGAGGCCACGACCTTTCTCGCCTCCCACGGGATCCACCATGAGACGTCTGCGCCCTACACACCCGCCCAGAACGGCGTCTCCAAGCAGTGGAACCGTACCATGGCCGACGCCGTCCGCACCATGCGGGTCGAGTCCGGTCTCTCTGATGGCTTCTATTTTGGAGCCATGGCCTACATGACCTGGCTCTGGAACCGGATTCCCCACGGTCCCCTTCCCCGCCAGTCCACGCCATACCAGCACTGGTGCGGTCGGCGCGCTGACCTCCGCCCGGCTCGCGTCTGGGGCTGCGTGGCCATTGTGTGGATGCCCGCCCCACAGCAGGACGGCAAGCTCGCCCCCCGCGGACGCCCCTGCACCTTCCTCGGTGTGTCTCGTCAGTCCAAGGCGTGGCGCTTCTGGAACCCATCCCGACACTGCATCGTCGAGTCCCGCGATGCCCTCTTCTTCGAGGACCTGTTTCCCCGCGACCTTATCCGCTCCGTCTCGTCTGTGTCCCTCCCATCGCGTGGGGGAGTGGTGAGTCCTTCCTCCGCCCTGTCGCTTCCGGGTGACACATCACTCCGTCCCTCTGAGCCGGTAGCCCCTTTCGCGTCCTCTGGCCCCCCCGGGCCAACAGTCCCAGCCGCGTCCGCTGGCCCCTTCGAGCCAGCTGCCCCCGTCGCGTCCGCTGGCCCCTCCGGACCAGCTGCCCCAGTCGCGTCCGCTGGCCCCTCCGGGCCAGCTGCACCTGTCGTGTCCGCTGGGCCCTCAGGGCCAGCAGCGCCTGTCGTGTCCGTTGGCCCCTCCAGGCTGGCAGCCCCAGTCGCTTCCGATGGCCCCCCCGGGCCGACAGCCCAAGTCGCGTCCGCTGGCCCCTCTGGGCCCGCAGCTCCTGTCGCGTCCGCTGGCCCCTCCGGACCAGCTGCCCCTGTCGCGTCCTCTGGCCCCTCCGGGCCGGTAGCTCCTGTCGCGTCCGCTAGCCCCTTTGGACCAGTTGCCCCAGTCGCGTCCGCTCGCCCCTCCGGGCCGGCAGCCCCAATCGCGTCCGCTGGCCCCTCCGGCCCAGCGGTCCCTGTCACGTCCGCTGGCCCCTCCGGGCCAGCAGCGCCTGTCGCGTTTTCTGGCTCCTCCGGGCCGACAGTCCCAGTCGCGTCCGCTGGCTCCTCGGGGCCACTAGCCCCGTCCGCCTCCGTAGGCCCGTCGGACTCAGGGCCATCTCCTGCCCGACCGTGCTACACACGTGGCCCAGGCGGGAGCCTCCGACCTCGGCCGACAGTGAGCGCGCAGACCGTCGCACCGCGTCCCGTGGCGCCTCGACCCCCTGTGGCTCCACGTGTCTCCTCCACTCCCACAGTCGTGATTGGGGACCCTGGCACGAAGGCTCTCGGCCTAACCACTTCCGCCATCATCGCAGAACTTCACCAGAGCTGTGCACTGGGCTACGCCATGCTACATCACGAGCATCGGCATGCTGTTGTGGCTGCACTCGCTTGCATCCCACCTAGAGCTCGTGATGCACATGCCCTCTCAGTCCGGTCCACAGCGCGCCCGGAGGACCCAGCCACCCTATGCGAGGCTCGAGCCTCTCCTCAGGCCGCACATTGGGATGCCGCCTGCACCGAGGAGCTCGCTGCTATCCGTCAGCACCACGTGTATGACCTCGTCGATCTCCCTCCAGGTCGGAAGGCCATTGGTGCCAAGTGGGTCTTTCGGCGCAAGTGGAAGCCTGACAGATCCTTGGATAAGTACAAGGTCCGCCTCACGGCAAAGGGGTTTGCTCAGGTCCCTGGGGTCGATTACGACCAGATCTTTGCCCCAGTCGGTCGGTTCTCCACTAGCCGCGTGCTCTTCAACCTGGTTGCCCAGCATGGGTGGGAGCTACATCGGATGGACGTGAGCAACGCGTTCCTCCATGGCTCACTGGAGGGTGAGGAGCTCTACATGGTGCAGCCCCCAGGCTTCGACGACGGCACTGGGAGAGTTTGGCGGCTGCCGAAGGCCCTCTATGGCCTGAAGTAGTCGCCTCGGTGCTGGAACCAGGAGATCAGCAGCACGCTTCTCCGTGGCGGCCTCCAGCACAACACCGCTGACCCCGCTCTACTCGTCAGCCCGCGAGGTCAGACCTTCGCCGCAAATCTGGTCTACGTCGACGATCTCCTCATTACGTCGCCAGACACGGCCGCCATCCAGCGTGTCAAGGACTTGCTGCACGCCGCCTACCAGATGAAGGATCTCGGGTCTGCCCGAGTCTTCCTGGGCATGGAGCTCGAGCATGATCGCTCCCAGGGCATCCTGCACGTCCACCAGGCTGCCTATGTGCAGACCCCATCCACTCGCTTCGCCGAGAACCTGCCCCTCGTGCCTAGCGCATCTTCACCCATGTCACCCGATGGCCAGGTGAAGCTGAAGAGTCCTGACCCAGCTGTTGTGGGGGAGCCAGTTGATGTGACCACGTATCTGTGGGTCATCGGGTCACTGATGTTCCTGGCGACAACGACGCATCTAGACATCGCGTTCGCCGTCAACCTCCTGGCCCAGTTCTCTCAGGAGCCGCGTCACCTCCACTTCGAGGCCGCGATCCGAGTGCTTTGCTATGTCGTCTCGACCCCTCGGCGAGGTCTCATGTTCCGCCGCCAGCCGTCCGTCGTCGCAGTGGGCTACACCGATAGTGACTGGGCCGGCAGTCCAGACAGTAAGAGTCGCACGGGCTGGATCTTTCTGATCGGCGGCACAGCTCTGTCCTGGCGTAGTG
The DNA here is from genome assembly GCA_023375785.1 of Penium margaritaceum. Lineage (NCBI taxonomy): Eukaryota > Viridiplantae > Streptophyta > Zygnematophyceae > Desmidiales > Peniaceae > Penium > Penium margaritaceum. The sequence goes on along the minus strand of SZWC01015432.1, from coordinate 44,163 downwards.
GCAAGCAAGGGTGCATTGCACGCAACACTGCTGAGGCTGCGCACGTGGCCCTTGGCTCAGGCGCGTGTGAGAGTGTGTGGTTGCGTCGTCTGTTGTCCGAGTTGCGTCAGTCTGTCGCAACCATCACCTTGCATTGTGACAATGAGAGTGCCATGGCCATCGCCGACAATGACGGTGTGCATCACACACGCACAAAGCACATCAATGTTGAGTGTCACTATGTGCGTTCGTTGTTGCATGACGGCAGCATCAGCATCGTGTGGGTTGAGACAGCACGGCAGCTGGCTGACTTCCTAACCAAGGCATTGAGGCGGGACTCGTTCAAGAAGGCTGTGAGTTCAGTCGGCGTGCGTCCGTGAGTTGTCCTCTTTGTCTCTCTGCCTGCGTCTCTGCATGCCCTGGGGGAGTCTGGATGTTGACCGTTTCTCTGCCCGCCCATGTGCACTACGCCTGTGAGTCATGGGGGAGTGTTGGTTTTTGCGCATCTCTCATTGTGCTCTGTTGTGTCCTCCCGGCTTGTGTAAATCGGGGTGCAGATGACTGACGGCGAGACTCGAGGCTGATGGAGTGTCGTCCGGTGGAGTCGACGCACGCTGAGGTCTACTCGTAGTTTGCTGGAGCCTCCTCTCTCCGGCGACGTGCTCAGCTCCATCGACAGGCCTCCTCGGCGGTCGTGCTGCCGGTGGTCACTGCCACCGCAGTTGCTGTCTGCATGCGTCCAGCGCGTCCCATCGCGTCTGCACCGTCATGCTCTGCCTAGGGTCCTTGTTGCATGTTGCATGGCCTTGTTCGGCATCATGGACCATCGTAGGCATTGCCTGGGTTCGGGCAGCCATAGCTCCTTGCTACTATTTTTCTAGCTGTTTCTGACCGCACGACTGCATTCGCAGTGTCGGTATTATGGTATGGTCCAGTTTTCAGGCAAAACGGACGACGCCCGGTTTTGGGCTGTCGGCTGTCTGGTAGGGCTCACCGATAAAACCCTGCCTGCAAGAAAATAGGTCTATCTCCTGATTGGCTGGTTAGCTGAGTAACAAGCTCTACAGAGCTGGGGGGGAGCTAGAACTTGGAGGGTTCTCCCATTGTTGTTCATTCTTGATTGCTAATCAGTGACTTTCAGTTTTTAGCTGCTTTCTGGCGCTAACACTGGCGCGCGACTTCTGAGTAACAAACCCAGAGCTTCCAGACTTAGTCTCTAGAGCAGCAGACTTAGGGGGCAGCTGACTTAAGCAACTAGCGTGGAAGCCCGCACGCTGCATCAACAACGCTGCTGCCCCAACCTGTTGCCTAGCATTTCTGTCTTCGTATCAGAGCCAGAGCGTAGTAGCAACAGCAGAAGACTGACGTACAGGTGCCAGACAACGCATGCGGACCTCCATACGCGCAAGTGCAGGGGAAATGCTGCCGGATTTTTCCCGGCAGCATTGACCCGCCTGGTGGCGGCGTCAGAATTTTTCCCACGGCCACTGGGCCAGGGGAAATGCTGCCGGATTTTTTCCGGCAGCACTGACCCCACACTTGACGCGAGGAGGTGCCTATCATTTCTGTCTTCTTTTGTCACAACGTGCGCGGCATCCCGCAAACCCCCCAAATATCCGACAAACCCCCTAGTTACACTGGTGGGTTTGGGGTTTAGTTGATTACTTGCCCAGGCATCTACCAGGCCGTGCGGTAGCGGGGCCTGGCAGATTCCCTTTCTTCTATCACAGCGTGCGTCACATCTCGCAAACCCCTCTCGATATCCGAAAAACCCCCTAGTTACACTGGGGGGGTTTGGTTTTATGTTTTTACTTGCCCTTGCACCTGCCGGGCCCCGCGGCAGTGGGGCCCGGTAGATCCTCTTTCTTCTATTACAACGTGCGCCGCATCCTACAACCCCCCCCATGAGGGAATGAGAGAACCCCCTTAGCGACACACTGTGTGAGAGAGCACACTGTGAGAGACACAATGTGACAGACGGCGCTTCAAACGGCTGAGAGACGGCAAAGATATGCTTGAAAAAGTGAGGCGAAGAAGAGAACAAGAATGAGCGAGGGAGACAGATATCCTCCCTCGCCTAGGCAACGCGCGTGCAGCGCTGCGCAGGCCTGTCACTAGGGGGCAAAGGCTAGCAACTAATTTGTCACTGCCTCCCAGACAAGAGAGAGCCAGGTCCCGGGTGCAGTACGGGCTGCTCGGTCGTCAGAATGACGAACCGAAAGAAGCAGCGGAAGCAGAAAATGCAACCCTATACAACAACACTAAGAGAAAGCAAAAACAAGGAAAATGATAAAACGAGCTCCGGGAGCTGGCCACCGAGAAAATTCCTGTGAGCACATGGAGCTGTACAAGGGGAAGCTGAGTGTGCCAAGGTAGTTGTGGACCACCACGGTGTGCATGAGAGTGAGTGGCGTCAAGTCCAGAGGTCACCAAGACTGACACAGCAACACTCCCCCATGACCCGACGACGCCAGACGCCACAAGGAGATACGGGGCACAACTCAAGGTGACAAACATAATAGCACGAGCAGCAGAGAGAAACAGCGAGGACGGTCAGACACACATCAGCCAGGGTCAACGCGCAGAGACTGAAGACCAACAGCATGCACAGCCTCCTTGAACTTGCCGCCACCCAGCACCTTCGTCAGAAAGTCAGCACGCTGGTGCCGTGTGCCAACGCCAAGCAAGCGAACATCGCCACAAGCAATGCGCTCGCGCACAAAGTGATGCTCAATGTTGATGTGCTTGGTACGGGTGTGATGCATGCCATCATGCTCAGCAATGCGGCGTGTGCTTTCGTTGTCGCAATGCAATGTGATGTAGTGAATGGGCTGGCGCAGCTGCTGCATGAGATGACACAACCAAATGCTCTCACAGACCCCGGCCCCCAGGGCAACGTACTCTGCCTCAGTCGAGCTACGCGCGACACAACCCTGCTTTCCGCTCTTCCAAGAGATGGCTGTGCCCCCGACAAGGAAGATGTACCCAGACCGACTGCCAGCATCGTGATCCTGTGCCCAATCGCTGTCTGTGTATCCCTCAATCACGACAGAGGGTTGGGCACGAAAACACAAGCCCAAGCAGGGGGTGGACACGATGTAGCGGACAATACGCCGCGCAGCCTCAAGATGGAGACGACGCGGGGACTGCGAGAACTGCGACAGAAAGTTCACAGCAAACGCTGCGTCTGCACGGGTGGTGGTGCCGAGAAACATCAAAGAACCAATGACTGAGAGATAGGTCGAGACATCGACCGGCTCCCCCAGACGAGCTGGGTCCATAGTCTTCAGGAGCCTCTGCCCAGCAGGC
>SZWC01015432.1:27815-38101 GCA_023375785.1 Penium margaritaceum | reverse complement strand
GTGTGTGCTCGGGCGAGAGCGACGGAGCTACATGCACATGAGCGGTAGCGGCAACAGAAGGGCCGGGCGCGAACAGAGGCACACGGTACAGCCTATCACAACGAAGACCGCGAATCACGGTGTGGCCAGATGATTGCAGTACAACAGTGCCCACACCACGAGAGGCGACAAAGTCCATACCCTGATCGTCGAGAGTGGGGACAGACAACAGACTGACTTCAAGCGCAGGCACAAACAGGACATCAGACAGGAAAAGATCACCCGCGGGGCCAACAAAGCGCACGACACCGACACCTTGGACATGGAGCAGCTGGCCGGAACCAGTACGCACATGACGCACGTCACCAACAGGCCCCAACGACACAAAAGCTCGACGAGACGACGTCATGTGGTGAGTGGCCCCTGAATCAATAATCCAGAAGTCAGGGGAGACGCGGGCGGGAGACGAAACGTGACAAGCAGCAACAGTACCGGCGAACGCATCAGGACACGGTGCACGACCGAGAACAGCAGCCAAAAGACGCGGATGTGCAACACACTGCCAGTCCTCAATCCAGGCAGCATCCGCCACAGGCGCAGCCGACGGTACACCACGCAGGGACCCATCCGACTCACAAAGGTGACCCCGGGACTCAACGGCCAGACTCACACCAGCGCCTGCTATAGGAGGGCTCGGCTGCGAGGAGCAGGACGCAGACGGAAATGGTGTACACGAGGCCGCGCCGAGGCCAATGTCTGACGCGGTGTGAGGCCACAACGTGATGGATGGGATGTCGGGGAGTCGGAGCAGAGGAAGGTCCGCACTCCTGCGGACCGGCCCGGGTGGCGGACGAGGAACCGAAAACGTACGCAGGGCCATTGCGGAGAGCCACGACGGGGGCACGTAGGAAGAAGACGGTGGTCCGGAGAACGATGGGGCCCAGTATGGTGGAGACCATGCGGGCCCGGGCGGTGGCAGCACTGGAGAAGCCATGCGACGGATGAGATGAGGCAACAACACGGTGCTGGAGAGTGGGCACCAGAGAAAGACAAGGAAGTAGGAGAACGTGTGCGGGAGGTCTCCCGTGGCACCGGTACAGAACACCGAGTGCCCAGGTCTCGACCAAGAAGAAAGAAGGAAAAAGGATAAGGAATAAAAGGGTGCCCGGATGCGAAAAGGAAAAAGGAAAATGTGTGAGTGAACGGGAACTAGAACGAAAGGTCTCCCAAGGCACTGGGACAAGACTCCGTGTGCCCGGGTCTCGACCAAATGAGAGGAGGGTAAAAGAGAAAGGCCGAGAACGACGAGATAAGGAAAGGGAAGCCAAGTGCACGAGGAAAAAGGCCCACGGAGCCACCCGAGAAACAAAGAGATGTATCGGGGTACTGGAACGAGAACACGGGTACCCGGGCAGCAAGAAAGTGGGTAGATCGTGACAAAGAAAAAGAAGGGGTGAGAAACCCGAGGGAAAAACCAGGGTTGGCCTAGGAGGAAATGAAAAAAAAAGACTGACAAGTCCGAGGTCACTCCCACAGCTGTCGGGCACTAGAGGCAGTGGGACAATTCCCCAAATGTCTGGGTCTTGACCAGGAGGGTAAGAGGAGAAGTGAAGAGAGGGGAGGAAAGAGAGAGTTAACGCAAAAAGAAAAGTAGAAAGGGAAAGAAAAAATAAAATTAAGAGGAAAAATGAAAGGTGTAGATCTGCAGGGATAGCCCCAAGAGGGGCTGCCCAGAGGGGGACCCGGGTACACCCTGGGTCTGTCTTTGGTTTTGTTTTGTCAGCAGCTTGGCAGCCGGAAGCCTCACCGCGAAGCTCGAGAAGCCTTCGCGTGGGTGATCGAAGAGCCAGCCACCGATGGCTCCGCCGAGTATGGGGGCGGTCTTCCAGGAAACGGCACGCTGCTACTGCGGCGAATGCTGCTGCTGCGGCGAATTATGCTGCTGCGAGTGCTACTGCTGGCACAAATGCTGCTGCTGCTGCGAATGCTGTTGCGAATGCTGTCGCGAATGCTGATGCTGCGGATGCTGCTGCGCACGCTGCTGCTGCGAATGCTGCTGCGAATGCTGCTGCTGCTGCGAATGTTGCTGCTGCTACGAGCTGCGATCGCAAGACGCTGCGCGGCAAGCTGCTGCTGCGAGCTGCTGCGCTGCGAGGTGCAGCGGGAAAGGTAGCTGCTGCCGCGAGAGGCTGCTGCAGCTGCGCAAAATTCTGCTGCTGCTGCGAAAGGCTGCTGCTACAGCGCGATGTGCAGCGCGAGCTGCGAGGTGCAGCGCGAAATGCTGCTGATGCTGGGAGATGTTGCGCCAGCCAAGACAGCTGTTGGCGCGAATGAGGCAACAAGGGCCAGGACGGTGCTGCCACGGACGTGGCAGCACCGTCGCTGGTGGATGGGCGAAGAAGCCCAAGGCGCGCAAAGGTGCAGCTGCAACCTGAAGTTGCGGTTGCCGCCGCGGCTAGAGCGCTGCGGCTGTGGAGAAGAACGCCACGAGGGAGAGGTGTGCGCGCTTGTCGCAGCCGAGATGGCAGCCGCGACGAGAGGACAATTGCCGAGATTTCGGCAGCGTTCCACCTCCGGCTCCGCCGGAGTACTATGTGGTGAGAGCCATAAGATCAGGGCCGCCACGTTGCCAGGACCTGTTCGCCTCCACCAGGCTCAACCAAGCCAAGAAATAAGCTGCTGTTGCGCGTTGGACGGTGGAGTGCGAGGGCGTAGTATCTCAACTGCTCTGATACCATGAGAGAATGAGAGAACCCCCTTAGCGACACACTGTGTGAGAGAGCACACTGTGAGAGACACAATGTGACAGACGGCGCTTCAAACGGCTGAGAGACGGCAAAGATATGCTTGAAAAAGTGAGGCGAAGAAGAGAACAAGAATGAGCGAGGGAGACAGATATCCTCCCTCGCCTAGGCAACGCGCGTGCAGCGCTGCGCAGGCCTGTCACTAGGGTGCAAAGGCTAGCAACTAATTTGTCACAGCCTCCCAGACAAGAGAGAGCCAGGTCCCGGGTGCAGTACGGGCTGCTCGGTCGTCAGAATGACGAGCCGAAAGAAGCAGCGGAAGCAGAAAATGCAACCCTATACAACAACACTAAGAGAAAGCAAAAACAAGGTCACTGATAAAACGAGCTCCGGGAGCTGGCCACTGAGAAAATTCCTGTGAGCACATGGAGCTGTACAAGGGGAAGCTGAGTGTGCCAAGGTAGTTGTGGACCACCACGGTGTGCATGAGAGTGAGTGGCGTCAAGTCCAGAGGTCACCAAGACTAACACAGCAACACCCCAAACCGACGACAAACCCCCTAGTTTAAGTGGGGGGTTGGGCAGGGTCATCGTGAGCTCGCAGGGAGGTTTCACCGCGAAAATCCTCTTACGAGCTTGCGATTACTGGCGAAGCTCGAAGTCAAAATCCATGTCAAATGTGTTATATACATGAAATATATATCAGCCGTGCTCGTTTTCGCTCGCACGATGAAAAACGTGGGCACCGCTGTCATTTCGTCCGCGACTATGGACAGCGCCGTCTTTCCGTTTTCGACTTTGGACGCCACTGTCTTTATGTTACGACTATGGACAATGTTGATCTATCGACCGCAACGATGCGTTGATTCCTACACCGTCCAATTTTTTTGATTCCTCAACCATTTTCTCCTTATGGTTCGCTGATTTTTTTATTTTTTTTTTTGAAAATATCATGATAAATTGCAACCTTAGTTTTATATGTAGAAGATCCCCCATCTTCTCCTTGGAGGTTCTTAGTGTCATCACTAGATGAACACATATAGGATGAAGCCATGTGAACCAAGAATGATGAAAAATCTTTTTAAAACTACAGATTGAAGAGACGAGCATTTTTATGAAACATGATGAACAAGAACTCATTATTCTCTAAGGAAATTCCTTTAGCATCCAATTTGGAAAATTGTATGTCTCTGGTAAATATAGAGATGGATAAGTATACTTAAAACAGAAAAATTCAGATAATTTATTATTTTATCTGTATTATGAGGGAAACCACCTTGGGTTTTTGTGGAACTGGTTTAGACTAGGGCGCTAAAAACAAGCACACGGAACGTAAAATCGCGGTCAGGTCCAAGTTTCTCACCCCCATGGCGGCGCTGCGATGACGCTTCAATAATCATCCACCTCGAGCCGCTCGTCGTCGATAATGCGCCGTCCCAGACTGTTTCGCATGCTGACGGCACCTCGGCATCCCATCCATCGAAGGCCTTGTCTGTCAACATATGTATAATGTGAATAAAATATTCTCCTCACACTCTTTCACGTGCATTAGTTGAGGCCTAAATGGATGCAAACCAGCGATTTCATATCCCCGAACGTGAAATAAAAACGTTCAAATTAATGATGACGCTCCACGCAGCATGGGCACGCATGCGGTCAGCCATCCGTGACGCGTGCAGCACGCGCAAACCGCTCCCTCATCGTTGACGCTTTTTCCTCCGTTCCGTGCGCTATGGAACTCCTAGTCCTCAGAAAAAAGCGACCGGTCGCAGCCTCTCCGCTGCGACCTGTCACGTTCCCTCTCTAGCCAGTCGTCTGTGACCCTGAGCGCTCTACCTTTCCCTCACGTGCAAGTCCCCCACTCCGTCCGTCGCTTCAACAAGGTCACGCGCGCTTCGGGCCGCAANCCCCCCCCCCCCCCCCCCCCCCCCCCCTCCCCACAAACCTCCAGCCCGCAAGTGCGCAGCCTCGCCGCCCAAGTTGCGTGTCCGCACACGCTGCACTGCACAGCACGGAAAGTCGCCTGCGTTGCGCCCATCGAGTCCAACCTCGTCGTGCTGGATGAGCACGTAACGCCGTCATTGTCCGCCACACGAAAACCGGTCATCCTGGGCGTCGAAACGACGCCCAAACATCCGTCTTGCAAGCTCTCCAGCAACGATGGGTCTGGCGCGTTGCGTGTGTATGGACTACCGACGCAACGGACTCTACGAAACTTGCAGGGGTCCACACGCGACCAATAGAGCACCTCCCACCGCGATGGGCCTTGGGCTTTCCGACAAAAAAGTTCTCTTGCCCAAGCAGTTGAAGCAGGTTAAGTCTTGAGTTCGCGAGTGTGCACGCGATCGCTCTGTTCCTCTTGTGTCGTCCTCTCATCTGACACTACGTCCGCATAGCCTTGCCTCTTGGTCCACCTCACAACCCCGCAGCCTCTTGGTCCGCCTCAGAACCCCGCGGCCTTGGGCTGTGGGTTGAGTGGAGGTTTTGTTACCAGGCTTACGAGAAAGAGAAGAGAAGACATCGCAGCCGGATAGTAATTTTTTAAAACGCTTTGCAAAGGGTTTAAAGCTTACGAGAAAGAGAAGAAGACATCGCAGCTGGCTAGCACAACCATGGGCGGAGCTCTCAGCGGCAGTGCAGCAGCGGCAGCAGCAGCAGTAGCATAAGTAGCAGCGGCTTCATCAGCGGCAACAGTAGCAGACGCGACAGGGCTCGTCGTCCGCTTCTTTGGAGATTGTCGGAAAGTGTTAAGCTCAAGCTTAACTCTAAGCTCATTTCCCCGTCTCGGCGTTTACAATACTGAAAGCCTGAAGGAAGGCGCTTTTTTGGATGGTGTGCATGTTCTATGCCACTGAGGAGTTGAGCCGATCAATCTGAGTGAGGTGTCGGAGCTCTACCGCTTCAGAGCAATAGAGCTTGATTGCCAGAGCGTCGTGTTCGAAGAATCTCGAAGGATCTCCCAAGAAGAGAGGAGAGTTCTTTCTGGGCCACGGTGAAGGAAAGAGGAGGGAGGGGAAGAGAAGGAAAGATGTCAGGCGGAGAACTTTCAGGGCGGCGCGACGGAGGGGTCAGCAAACCGCGGCCTCCGTACGCCACGGCCCTCCACGAGGCCGTTCTTTCCGGGAAAGTTACATCCGTACAGAAGTTTCTGGACCGCGGCGCCAAGGTCGACGCGCGCGACCACTTCCACCGCACTCCACTCCACTGGGCAATTGTGTGCGGCTTCGAGGAAGTTGCCAAGGTGCTGATCGTCAACACGCCGAAGCGCTCCCTGGAGTCGACGGACAAGGTCGGTCGGACCGCGCTGCACTACGCCGCAGCCGAAGGGCGGCTGGAGCTCGCGCGCGTGCTCGCTGATCGCGGCGCGGCCGTCAATGCCCGGGACGCGCGCGGCGCCGCGCCCCTCCACCTCGCTGCGGAGCTGGGAGGCGCGCGCGGTGCGGCAATGGTGCACATGCTTTTGGGAAAAGGCGCGAAGAAAGAGAAAAAGGACGACGCGGGCCGAACCGCGGCTGACTACGCGGCGCGTATGGGAAGCGTTGCTTGCTTTGAACTGCTTGCCGATTTGCCAGCCTTGGAAGCTTCCGAGCTCTTTCGGTCTTCCATGCTGTCCCCCCCTGACGAATTCCCTTTGGCGGGCGGTGCGGCTGTGAGTGCGTTTCAGTGGGGAGGAGAGGAAGTCGAGGATGCTGGATATGGAGAGGCAAGGGAGCACCAAGATGACGAGGAGTATGGAGGAAGCGAAGTTGGGGGGGAACGAGAAGAGGGGGGTCAAGAAGAAGAAGGGGCAGAAGATGGCAAGGACGATGGAGGGAGCGATGAAGGAGACGAAGGTGAAGCGGGCGAAGACGAAGAGGTAGATGAAGAAGAGGAGGGCGAAGGCAGAGGCAGGCAAGTCGTTGTAGTGGAGGAGGACAGGGGTGAGAATGAGGGCTTTCGAATGGAGTTACTTGCGGATGCAGCTTCTCCAGCAGCTTCCCCTGCTGCCGCTGCTGCTTCTGCTGCTGCCACTGCTGCCGCTGCGTCTGCCCCTGCTGCTGCTTGTACTTCCGCCATTGCGGCCCTTGCTGCTGCTGCTGCTGCTGATGCTGCTGCTTCTGCGGCTGCTCCTCCTTCGTCTGCTGCTGCTACTGACAAAACGGAACTACTTTCTGTGGATGAACTTTCTGAAGATGATGGTCTGATGCTGAGGCGCAGTCACTACCCCGATGGGACTAAAAGTGTGCCGATGGAGTTGGACGACGTGGTGGGTGGAGTTCCAGTTGAGGCTGACTTGGTTGCTGAGATGGAGGCTGATGTGGCGGCTGGTGTGGCAGCTGAGGTGGTGGCTGAGGTGGCAGCTGAGTTGGAAGCTAAGGTCGAGGGAGAGAAGACTGCTGAGGTGTCAGTCGAGGAGCAGGCGGATACGGCTGTGGTTGGGGTTGAGACTGGGGCCGAGATCGATATCCTCCAGCTCAGTAAAGGAGAAGTTGGGAGCGTGCTGGGTTGTATTGAGCAACAGTCTGAAGGTGCCTCAGGTTTTGTGCGACAGGGTGTAGGTGGGGGAGAGGAGGAGGCCAGGAATGACATTGCTTGTGGTGCTGTTTCAGACTTGGCCATTGCTGCGGCAGCAGTAGCACCAGCACCAGCACCAGCACCAGCACCAGCACCAGCACCAGCATCAGCATCAGCACCACCAGCAGCAGCAGCAGCACCAGCACCAGCAGCAGCAGCAGCGGCAGCAGCGGCAGCAGCAGCAGCAGCAGCAGCAGCAGCAGCAGCAGCAGCAGCAGAAGGTGCCGATGGAGAGGCGGAAGAAGGTAGAGGAGTGGAAGCATCATCGTCGAAAGAATCATTTGAAGCGGAGGTGAATAAAGGAGGAGGCGTGGATGGGAAGGAGCATGAGAAAGTCGAGAAGGACAAGGACGACGAGGAGGGCGAGGAGGTGCCTTCAGTCACTCTCTCTGCTGCGTTGGTAGTGGATGTGGAGATTGCGCTCTCTAGTTCTGTCTCCATGCCTGTACCGGACAGTTCCCGGCAATCGCACCCTGGCTCGCTTCATGGGGAAGGTCTGGAGGGCACGGGGCCCACAGGGGAATACGCCGAATCTCTCTCACTGGATTGGGCTGGAGCTGCTGCTGTTGAAGAGACCGGTGCAGTCGTAGGTGCTGCCGCACCTGATGTCACTTGTGTGGCTGACATAGGTGCTGAGCCTGCTGCTACTGCCACAGCGTTTGATGCTGCTGCCATGAATGCAGCCCCCACCAATGCGGGCTCTGCCGCCCCTGCTGCCCACACCGCCCCAGCCGCTCCCGCCGCCCCTGCTGCCTCCGCTGCCCCTGCTGCCTCCGCTGCCCCTGCTGCCTCCGCCACCTCCCTCACCCCCGCTGCCCCTGCTGCCCCTGCTGCCTCCGCCAGCTCCTCCGCCCCCACTGCCTCAGCTGCTCCAGCCCCTCCCACAGCCGCCGCAGTTGCCGCTGTCGCTGCCGCTGCACCTGAAGCTGATGTTGCACACATAGCGGCAGCTTCCGCTGCTGAGCAGCGTGAGCAGCAGCATGAGCAGCAGCATGAGCAGCAGCATGAGCAGCAGCATGAGCAGCAGCATGAGCAGCAGCATGAGCAGCAGCATGAGCAGCAGCATGAGCAGCAGCATGAGCAGCAGCATGAGCAGCAGCGTGAGCAGCAGCGTGAGCAGCAGCATGAGCAGAAGCTTGAGCAGCAGCGTGAGCAGCAGCGTGAGCAGCAGCATGAGCAGGTGCGGGCGCAAGAGAAAGATGACGGAGAAGGCGAGGGGAGGCGGGGTTCTTATCAGGAGACATATTTCCTCAGTCACACGAGCACCTCTGCCAGCCGTGGTGCCAAGGACGTGGGAACCTTACCCCACTGTGTTGCTGAGGACGAGGGAAGCTTCCCCGACAGTGGAGCCGAGGAGGACGAGGAGGGTGTGGACAGCGACGGGGAGGATGTGGTGCACTGGCAGAACACCGTCATCTGTCAGCCCAACACCATGTTCGAGTGCACAAGGGGAAAGATCACCTCCATCAGTCACGTGCCAGAGGACCCGGCGCCTTCGTGGACCGCCCTTGTTTCGCGGCGCTCACACTCTCATCCGCACGCCAGAGCAAATGGGGACGCTGACTCTGTGTCTGCGAAGAGACACGGCTCTGATAGCTGCCGTGGTCCGTCCGTCCCCCAGCCTCCTCCTTCTCATGCCGTGTCCGAGAAAGAGAAGACAACACAGCCCGGCAGCAAGCCAATCAGGGAGCAGAAGGATCAGGCGTGTGCACTCGCGGCAGTAGCCCCCTGCTCATCACATCGCTCGACCTCGATGCTGTCGCCCCTCGCGTCTGGTTCGGATGCGCCGCTGGCCAACATCTGCGGGAATCAGAGCGGGCCGTCGAGCGCGGAGGCGGAGAGGGTGGTGGTGGATGAGGCCGGCACAAGCTACGAATGTCGGAGGGGCGTTATTACCGCCATCAGTCATGAGCCCGACCCGCCCATGCCTGCTTCCGTGAAGCTTCCTCCATGGGGCTCAGATGGGCTCAGCCTGTTCAGCTGGCTCGGCAGCAGCAGCAGCAGCAGCGCCACTGATGCTCACAGCAGCGGCGGTGAAGTTGGAGGAAGCGGCCATGCACGGAGCAGCAGCAGCAGCAGTAGCGGCAGCAGCAACGACGGCGAGGCCACCTTCGGCGGGAGCAGTGGAAGCAGCAGCAGCGGCTCCCCGCGCTGTGCCAGCCTGTCGCCGGAGCTGTCCGCTCGGGTGTGCTCGTTGCCGACCAAAAGCGTTCGTCAGCGCTCATGCTCGCCTCCCGTTGCCGCGCACGACCCCTTTGCTGGAATAGCGCCTCTGAGACTACCTCCTGCAGCAAGGCTTCCTGCCGCAAACCAGAGACCAGCAGCAGCAGCAGCAGCAGCGGCAGCCGCGGCACCGCATGCGTTGTTGGCAATGGGGTGGAAGTCTGAGCTCGCGTGCGAGGTGGCGTGCGCTACGCACGCACCGATGCTCGGCGGCTGGCTCGACTTGAGCTCGCTGTGGAGACGTTGAACGGTGTGATGCACGCAGCGCAGCTCACCACCACGATGATGATATGCGGATCCACCCCAACCAGTGGCTGATGAGGGAACCCGGGGCCCAGGGGAATCACGTGGCCCTCGATTTGCTCCCGCTTTCGTTTGGATCGAAGGCAGTGGCGGTGTCAGCAGCAGCACCAGGCACCAGGCGACTGGGATGATTGGGGAAAGGGCAAGGCACTGGGAGCTTTTCTTGGCTGCTCTGCAAGGCTTGGCGAGGGCGTGGCTGTGAGGCAGCGGTGAATGAGCTCTCCCTGTTTCCATAAGTTTGGTTGTGTTGTTATCGTTTGTCTCTTGTCCCAAGTTTATTCGGACCAGGGCTTCGGTTTTTGTGTGCATTTCTGGATGCGAGTGGTGGTGGACACGCGTCGGCGTAGGTGATGGTTTGTGGTGGTGGAGGAAATCGCTGAGCAAGCGCAGAGGAGGATTCTGACCTCTTTCCGTATGGGAGATAGGTTGGACTTGGAGGCAGGTTGAAAGGGCCATTGGGGGGTGGAGAGGGTGTGGGGTGGGG